>MUZC01000289.1:586508-597420 GCA_002072015.1 Radix auricularia | reverse complement strand
TATGTTCGAGTAGGTAGAAGCATGAAATTTTCGGAAGTTCTTGAGTACACTTCTGCGATTGTAACAAGCGAAAAAAATATTTATAACACTTCTTGGGAGCCTGGTGCCCAAATATAGTGTTGTTGTTTTAAACTCATATAAGCTATATACAAATTGAAAATCTTTAATTCTACTATTTGGAATTAAGGGAATTTGGAAAGTTGTTAATTACACTACCACGATGGTGCAGTCTTAACTGGTGTGCCAGAGTCTTGGGATTGCTGGTATCGAATTGAAGACACTATGCTTTTCGGATAGGCAATTGTATTTGACCCGCTTCAATATAAATGTTTCCTTTTACTTCATGTCAATAAACAGTATGTAGGCCTACGCTTCTACAGAAAACCTCATTTAAAACCCGTGAGAAGCCGGGTACTTGCCTCTAGTGATTCAATAAAAACGGACGAATCCGATAGCGGAAAACCATATCATTTGTCGTTTACCCCAAATGAAATTTAATTATTTTTTTATAACACCTTGGCTAAAAAATTATTGTATTTCAAGAAATATTTTAAAATATTGCTCAGTTGAATAGAAGAGTTTCTCGAAAAATAGAATAAATTAATCTTAGAAGTGTACATAGTATACACTTGGGCCGTCCATAAATGACGTCACGCACCGAGGGGAGGGAGGGAGTCACACATTTTTTTACGATGCGTTACGAAGGGGGGGGGGGTGTTTAAAAACGGTGAGGTCATATAAAAACAAGTAATTTAAATAAAAGTTCAACTTAAATATTGTATTGCTAACAATTTATTGAATGGCGTTTACAGGGCTTCACGCGCTTTACGATATTTGAGTGCAGATTCACACTAAATAAATATATATAGTCAATAAAGGGATTTGAAACATGCTACTTTACAAATAGGAAATATTGCTTTTATGGGTTGGTTGGGGGGGGCAATGTTTTGTGAAATTATATTGGAGGGCGGTCTAACTTTTTTTGACGACGTGTGGTGAAAATTTGCAAAAATTGCCTGACGTCAATTATGGATGACTCCTTTAGACACACTTAAATCAGGGGCGTACCTAGAGCTTTTGTCGCCCAAGGCGGTCTCCAATTTGCCGCCCTTTTAGGAGAGTCCATAAATGACATCACAGATGGTTTGGGGGAGAGGGGTGTCACACTTTGAAGTCACATCAAAACGTGCAACTTTAAATAAAATTTCCACTTAACTATATCATAAGCGAAACTTTATTTAATGAAGTTTAACATAGTTTCACGCGTGTTACGATATTAGAGCGCAGCCTTACACTAAAAAATATTTAAATGACAAAAAATTGATTTTAACATGCTCATTTTCAAATAGAAAATACGGTTTTGGAAAGCTTTGTGATGTCACATTGAAGAAGGGGTCTAAGTTTTTGTGACTACGTGTGACCAGGGAGCCAGGGGGTGAAAAATCAGTCCAAAACGTGTGACGTCATTTAAGGACGGCCACTTAAGTCAATCGTTTGATGGTTTTTATAAATTAATTTTAAAAAAATAATAAATAATTGTAATTGAAACGAAGTAAAGGTGGGGAACGTTTTAACCATCCCATGCCATATTTATGTAAGCATTAATAAAAGAGGCTGTATAAGATGCTATACAATTAAGCACCCATTAAAAAAAATATAGATGCTCTTTTTTAAAGGCCACAAGAAAGTTATTGAGGTCGCAAGTCCCAATGAGACAAAACATATTCCAAATTTAAGCTCAAAATTATTAACAATTAATATGCTTTTATTTTTTATTTATAAATATATGATTTCTTTTATAAACAAAGAAATTGTATACATTAGTATGTAAACATATTTATACATTTACTAACCGAACTTTCATAATAGAGAAATCGTGTATTATGTTATCAAATTTAAATTATCTATATATATATAAGACGCATTTGTTGTGTGTGTGTGTGTGTGTGTGTCTGTCTGTCTGTTCCCTAATAACTCAAGATCCAGACAACCCACTACTGTGAAATTTGGTAAACGTACACATAATTATATGGGGAAGGTTCTTAAATAGGTTTCGTTCCATAAATTCATACTCATGGGCGCTGGGGGCCCAACAACTTTTTTTTTCCTTATTTGGGCTATATAAAAAATGAAAATCAACAATTTTTCTATTTCTCGAGGAGGCAGAAGCATGAAATTTTAGGAAATAGTTGAGTATACTTCTGCGATGGTAACAGGCAAAAATATATTTAAATTACTTCCTTCTGGGGGCTGGGGGCCCAAATTTAGTTTTTTCTCTTATATAAACTATATATAAAAACTAAAAATCACTAAATATCCTATTTTACTGATAGATAGAAGCATGAAACTTTGGCAAGTTGTTAAGTACGCTAAAGCGACGATATTTTGCGATGAACAATTTTTAACTTCCCACTTCATGGAAGCCGGGGGCCCAAATGTAGTGGGTTTTTTTTTTTTACTTATATACGCTATATAAATACTGAAAATCAACCAATCTTCTATTTCCCGTGTAGTTAGAAGAATGAAACTTTGGGAAGTTGTTAAGTACACTCTCCTAACGCTAATTTGCGAAATAGAATTTTAAACTTCCCACTCAGTGGGGGCCGGGGGCCTAAATTTAGTTTTTTCTTATATTAAAAACTCACTCATCACTTATTCTCCAATGTACCGTGTCGTAAAAACATGAAACGTTTGGAAATTATTGAGCAGACTCTACTGGCAATAATGGCTTCCTTTTTCATGGGTTGCCGGGGGCCCAAATTATTATTTTTTTCCTAAATGAGCTATATTAACACAATTCAGACAGCAAAATATTGTGAAATTTAGTTCACGTATACGACATTACATGATGAAATTTCTTAAGTAGATTTCGTTTAAATTTCCAGCTCATGTGGGGCTGGGGGCCCAAAAACGCATTTTACTTAGATGGCCTATAAAAAAATTGAAAATTACTATTTCTCCTATTTCTGATTAGGTGGAAGTGTGAAATTTGAGGATATCGTTGAGTGCACACCTGCAGTGGTAACAGGTGAAAAAATATTTAAATTATCACTTACTGGGAGCCGGGGGCCCAAATGTATTTTTTTTACTACTACACGCTATATAAATACTGAAAATCACCCATTCTACTATTTCCCGTGTAGATAGAAGAATGAAACTTTGGGAAGTTGTTAAGTACATTCTCCTAACGCTAATTTGCGAAAAGAATTGTGTTAGCTTCTACAGAAAACCTTATTTAAAACCCGTGCGAAGCCGGGTACTTGCCTCTAGTTTGTAATATCTTGTTCTATCTTTAGATAATATTGCAAGATTTTGTAGTCTTAAATCACTCATTGTGGAACGAAGATAGTTTTTTTTTTTTTTAATCAACTGCAGTTTGAAGAAGCTCCTTTCACAACTAGATGATAGCAATTGTTGAAAACATTCTTAGCAAAATTATAATGTTGGGTAAAGGATTTTCCAATCTATACTATTTAATATATTTTAATAGATCAAGGGGGTATCTCCCCTGTTTTTCTAACATAAAGCCTCTTCTTGTAGTGTTGGGCTGGTCTTAAGCCACTGCCACCTATGTGGCCGCAGTGGTTTCGTGCTTTCATCGGCCCCACCTATCTTAATTTTCACGTATTATCCTTATTAATACCTTAATTATCCCTACCCAAACTGGTGCCCGCGCAACCATTTTCAAATACTAAGCTGCATAAGGCCCCGAAATTGCAAAGACTGGCCCTGTGTACAGTTATAAAAACCTGGAACCTTTTCTTCGTTCAATATTGAACTGTTCTTTATCTATGGTAATAATGAAATTTATTTGATGCTAAAATTTCTCAATTAGTATACACGAATATTTTTTTGTAAGGACGTGCAACTCATCAGCGGGTTCTATTATTTTCTTTTATAATTACTTCTATGAATATAAACATTTCTCGTTGTACGACTTGCTCTAAGGATAGAACCCCATCTCCTGAATTTTCTCCACTCATACTTATTCTCCTTCAAACGTGGCGTTCAGTTGTCATCTCCTGCTCTCTATAGACTAATCTTCAACAGCGCTCTGTATTAGTGCATAACTTTGTTCCAAGGAATAAGGAAAATTTTATTATTTATTTAAAGAAAACTGGTTCCCATAAATTGAGATACTATTTTAAAAAAAAAGAGAAAAATATGGCATTGAACTGAGTAAATTTCCAGCACCTGATCGCGTTTGACTAGTTACTTCTTCAGATTTCAATTTTTTCCAAGACTTTTGACATTTTAAGCATGTCTTTTTGGAAATTATTTATGTTATAGCGATGTTTATTAACGGATAATTTTGAACATTTTCATGTTCTTAATAATTTTCTATAAAATAAAAAAAATCAAATTATTTACTCATTACTTTAATTGGATAGGCGTAGCATTTTTAATGAATAATATTTTAACGAAAAACAAATTATCTGTGCTACTTTAATGCAATAAGAACAAAACCCATTTAATTTTTAGTAAGGTACCTTAAAATATTTTCTAAAACTGAAACAGTAATATAAATTACTACTTGCAAGTTAAAGCAAAATATTTAAACCACCTTATCATGTATAATTCTTCGCATGTCGAAATTCCACGCAAAAACTGTTGTGGCGATATTAATAGTACATATTATTCGGCAGTGTAGTTTTTAGTGCTGTTTTCGTATAAAAGCGCAATCTGCGACGTAAACCTCTTAATTTTCCAAACAAAGCAATTCCTTTTTTTGTTTAGCGATTCTTATTTTTTGCACGGGTTTTGCGTTAGTTATAACAACTATGTAATGAAATAGATGTTGCATGAATCCGTTAATTAAGATTCGAAATCAAGAATATTTGTGTTTCACCTTGGTTTTCCCCTTCAAAAAAAAAAGTGCATTTGTCAGAAATGGCTTTATTTTTTCAAATGGATGCCCACAATGCCGCACTCTAGATGACTGCCGCCTGGGGCGGACCACCCCACCACCGCCCCCTAGATACGCCTCTGACTTAAATATATATTCTATAAACAACATTCATATCGTAATTAAACAAAATTAAAGTTTGCTAAGGGGCCGCCCATAAAATATGTCACGTTCCAGAGGGTGGAGGCGTGTCAGAAAGTGTGACAGTTTGTGGCAGGCTGATGCGGGGGGGGGGGTCCGGTCATTTGTAATGGCACGGTGTTTTATATTAAATTTTAATTATTTTGTTAATAATAAAAACAATTTTTGTTCGAAAGTGGGACGTAATTGTTAAACATTTTTTAAAAAATTGTTGGGGGGGGGGGCAAAGGTTTGTGACAGTTTGTGACAGGAGGGAGGGGAAGTTAAAATAGCTTGACGTAATTTAAGTGGTATTTTGGGTGTAGTTTTGAAGGCCTTTGAAGGAATATTACGAATGTGCAATCGGAAAGAATTGGTTGAAGAGATGGGTCGCTTGTTGCTAGGATGCTAGTTGCTTCGTTTGCCCTTCGTTAGTTTTATTAATAGGCAGCTAATTTTGAAATGCTAGATAATCATAAGCTTAGGGTGTAACATACTCCCTAGTTAATATGTGACTATAGCCCAGTAGCATCGCTAGGGGTGCGGTGGGGGCGGGCCGCCCCGGGGGACACCATCAGGGGGGGTGACACCAAAATGTAAAATTCTGTATTTTCCCATTATTTGGCACTGGAAAATTCGGAGGAGTTCTATAGGTTAAATCGTGAGGGGGTAACACCATGAGCTACCGCCCCGGGTGACACAAACTCTAGTGACGCCACTGCTATAGCCGTATCTATAGCAGTCAACTGTGTCTCCTACATAATCACAATATTGGCTAGTCCATTTAACTTCATTTCATTTGAATGAATATTACGTTGTTTTGTTTTTTTAAGTCATTTTTTCCTGGCTCTGTCTTCATTAGAAGAAATTAATATCCATTGGATTTTTGGCATATGCAAAAAATAAGATATACTGTATATTATCTATACATTTTAATTAAAATTATCTATTTTGGATCAATGCTTGGGTTTGTCAATCTTGGGGGGTCGCAGGTCGGATAAACTTAAATTCTCGGTAAATAGGGTGACTGGTGACTTACAGAGTGTTACAAAATGGCGACTGCCTGTTCAATTGTAGGTACTGTCCATGGTAGTTCAGAAACGAACTACCCACGACCATATAATGTCATGTTTTGTGGCCTATAAAATATAACTTCGTTGGGAGGTTGCGGGAAAATAACGATGGTTGCCGGAATGAATAATCTAGATATCCATGGGAATAAGGGTCGGGTTTTGGATTTTAATTTCTGCCTCAAAAATAAAAAGGATGCGGCTAGCGCTACGACAAAAGTCAAAAGTTATTTGAAATCAAATTAAATTAATTGCATAAAAGAACAGTTTTTATTGAGGTTGTTACAAGTTAACCGGTCTTGAGATTGGGACGGTCGTGTTATAATTGTTATTTTGTGTGTAACGGCGGCATACGAGAACAAAATATACGAGCGACATTAAAGCACCTTCTCACAATTCTGGTATATAAATAGTAATCATGTCATTATTAGAGGAGTTAGGCTGATGAATGATTTTTTAAAAAATCCTCTTAGTTGCCGATGATTATTACACTACACTACACACTCGGTACAACAACCTTGGCTTGATACACACTACACAGTTTTTGAACTTTATTTTTTATTGTTCAGCTTAGGCATAATCTTCAAGGATGTTGTTTTCAGTGTAACAATGAGCAGGGTTCTTGTTAATCTCAGAGAAAAGTTAAAATTCGCAATTGAAATTAAAATTTTTTTAAATTCAAATCTGTTAAATATTTTTAGATTGAATCTTTGAAACTGCTAACAAGCACATCAGATGAGACCAAAGAAGTCTCTTCATGTCTGAGACAAATCGGCTGCTGTGCAAGATGTATTCTTAGAAACTTAGGAGAATTAAACCCAACATCTTACAAGTCAACACCTGAGGTGAAAAACTTATAGCATTCTTATATAATTCTGGTGTGGATGCTAGAAATAAAAGAGGGTGTGCACATATCAAGTTGCCTGCCTTTCAGAATGTTTAAAATTAATTTTTATGTTTAGTGTCACAATATGAAATTTATTTTCATACCAGTGTGTTATAAAATAAATTGAGTTAATAAGTTTAAAATTTAGAAAGCATATTTCATGGATAAGTTACATATATTCTTCTTTCTTTATTATTAAAAATGCAACTAATACCCCTTTTAGGAAATAGAAAGAATTTTCTTGCCTGAGGAGCTGTGGTCTTCCTCCACAGTAAACGAATGTCCATGTCCTAGTTGCCTTGGTATCCTTCAGGAGTTTGCAGATGATGCCTATCTTTTGAAGGTACAAACTTTTGCTTCAAATTTGTCTTTTAGCAGTTTGGCTATTCCATTTCAAGCACTGTTTAATATTACATAAAATTTGGCAATAAAAATTTAATTTTCAGATTCTGTCAAATGTTCAAAAAGATGGCTACCAATTCTCAAATTATCAATGCTCCCTCATTTTGCCAGTGTCACTACTTGTGCGTCAGAAAGCCTTATTCATATTTTTGCAAAATAAATTTAGGTAAGTATTCATTTCTTAACTAAACTATTCTTAGATTAAGGCGAATAAAAGGAAATCTTCAATCTTCACATTTTAAAAATATTATAATCTTAATTTAATTTTATACTATCTTGATGCTATTTTTGTGTGTATATGTTGATAACAGCAACACCTATAAAGGGCACGAAGAAAAAATAGCGTCAGTGAAAGATGTCTGGAAATGGAGTTGTGGCTTTAGACTTGGCCAACTTTTGGGTGCCAACTTCCAGAACAGGGTTTGTGATTTATGTTCTAAATACTTAAATTGTGCCTATAACTGAAGATATTATTATTATTATTATAAATTTTAAAAATGGCATTAATTTTTTCTTTTACTTTCCTTTTTTAAACAAAACATGGGATGATGGAAATATGTATATTTTTCATTTTTAACATTCTAGAGTGAGTTTGACATCCTGATGACATTCACCTACAAGGACTCTGATAAAGAATGTGCGTTCCTGTAAGTTAAAAAAAAAAAAAAACCTTTTTGATTTTAATGTCAGAGATCATTTTAATTAGTCCCCTTGAATTATCATTTATAGCAGTTGCTTTTATAAATTTAATAGATATTTTCAAAATTGTTCACCTGAAAGTGAACAAAACCGCCACAGCCATAAACTGTGTTTTGTTGAGCAACCTTATTAACTGAACCATTTTCCAAAGATTGTTTAATATTATAATGTTATCTTTATCTCATTATCTCTTAGTTTAGATCATTTGCCAGACACATTTAGAAAAAGAAAACAGAGAAAGGTAATTTATAAAGCTTTAATTGGTTTTAGAAAATTGGTTTTAGTTTTTTTTTATCATCTTCATTCAAGTTAAGCATTGTTTTTAAAAATTGCTTTTCTAATAATTCTAAATTGAACATAAATATATACCTTTTCATTTTTTTAAACAAAAGACTGGATTAAATTTAAATTTTGTATTATTTCCCTTAGTTTTTTTCATCCTCTTAAAATTACTCTAACAATATCTTTATATACATCTTCAATGTTTTAGCTTGTTGCTCTTTCTGTTTTCTCATCTTTGTTTGCTTTGGTACTTGTGCTTATTTTTCTTGTTTTTTCCATCTATTTCTTTGCTGCAGTAGGGGGAAAAAATATATTTTATTAAAAAATTAGCAATGACCGTTTGGTTGTTTTACTGATAAACTACATGCAAAAAGTTTTAATTTCTATGTTTTGCAATCATTTTTAAAGCTTAAACTTAAACTTAAATGTTTTATTTATTATGTCTAGGGGTGGCCGGATATCAGGATTTCTGACATTATCTGGATTTACCAAATACTTATGGCAGATCCGAATAGGATCTAAACATCAATATTGATTTGGAAACTTAAAAATTATAATTTTGCTTGTCTAGCGTATTATATATTATTCAGTCTTATAGTTTTAAAACTCTAGTCTATTGTGAATATTACAATTATACAAAATAAGTTCAGTAACAAATAAGTTATACATTAAATTATTAAAATATAACAAAATAAACAAAGTAAAAAGAGTTGATAATGAAATCATTCAAATCCATATCAAAATATAGTAAAACAATCAATTTCAATATGAAAAAAAAATTAAGTTAAAAAGTTACAAGTAGAGATATTACTTTACTACATAAGATAACAAACTAAGTTACTTAACAGCATATTAAACTTAAATCGTCTGAATAAAGGAACAGTTTTCATTATAGCTCTAGACATGACCTCTTGTACACCACACTACACTCTCAGAACAACACTGTTGGCTTGGTGCACACCACACAGTTTGTTGAACTTTGTTGAAGTTGGTTCATTCAATTCATTTTAAAATATTTATAGTTGACATTGACAGTGTGACTTATTGTCATTGTAGATGGCAGATAAACTCCTCCCCATATGTTTGATAATAAAATTTTAATATTTTAAAATATGTATTATTTATTTACTATTTATTAAATAAATAGTATTAAATACTAAATATATAGTAGTAAAGTACCACCCCTAAGCTCTTACACTTAACTGTGGAGATATCCGGCAAATATAGGCCCATACTACCAGAATCCGTCATATAGTAAAAAACCATATCCAGCCACCCCCCTAATTATGTCCATAAAAGTATTTAAACTGAATTAATTTCCCATACATCAAAGCTCAGATTGCATATTTTGTTTTCTCTAAGTAGCAAACAATAGAAGAATGAGTTGCATTGTTTTAACAGTTTTAAAATATTTGGGATTTGTGGCATAGTTTTTAGTTTAAAAAATAAATACATTTAATCCATTCATTGCCTAAAATTTATTTTGAACTATTTTACTGATCAAAATGTGATTTACTCATTTGTTTCACAGTTTGGCTTTGAGACATTTACAAGAGCCAATGTTGCCAAAGCCCTCAATAACATGAGCGATTCTAAACTTGAAGAGTAAGATATTATTTGCTTATCTATAAAACTATTTATGACAATTGCACCAAACACTACATTCCCCCCCCCCCATTTACCCCTCTGAAAATATTGTCAACTCCATATTTTAAAACATTTTCAGCTGTGTCACATGCCCACCTTCTGTTCCCACTACTGAATGCATTTGTGATGTATCTTGTAGCCATGGTGCTGTTTTTATAGCAGGTGAGCTACTTGACATCAATGGTTTTTATATATTCCATTAACTTATTTAGCCTATTGTGTGCCAGTGTTAATATGGGAGTTGAGGTATCAACCACATACCTGATGCATAGAAGAGACCAAATCAAAACACTTTCATTAAAAATAAATCATTAAAATTTATCGCCATTCATTTTTCTGCTCTTTACACAATATTATATTTATAATCTACTTCATAGGTCGTTACCAAAAGTACAGCCGAGAACTTAGCCAAACTCCTTGGCTGATTGAAGGAAAAAGAATCATGGAAGGATCAGTGCAAGAAATAATTTGTGACCCTATCATTGAAACCTTCAAACCAACTGGTAAGAAATAACTCATACTCATAGTGTCAGGCATGTCCATAATATTTAAATTGTAATTTAGGTAATTTGCTATGACCTGCTTTAGCATATCAAAGTTTTATTTTTTCTTTGTCCATACCTTTTGCTTTCACTATTCTATTAGAACTCCTGGCTTTTTTACCATGGTTCTTTTCTTGTATACAAAAGGTAAAGTAAAGGTATATTTATCTTTCCCTTTGTATATATATGTATATATATATATTAAGGTTGTTAAGACCGCTCGTTTTTGAGGACCGGCTAACCATTCAAAAAAAGACCGGTTAACCGCTCGTCCTTATATCCCTAATGTTTTGAGAACTATTAAGAGAATGTTGTCGCCTCGCGTCGTCTGATGGCATCAAAGCCCGCTCCCCCCCCC
>MUZC01000289.1:565409-586433 GCA_002072015.1 Radix auricularia | reverse complement strand
AATCCAAAAAATTAACTAAACAGTGATGGTTAATTGTCTTTTTTATATTTTATTTTGAGGACTCGTAGTTCACCGGTCTAAATAAGAGGACTGGTTCAATCGTTCGTTAAAGTTAGCGAGGTATTTTTCATTACTTTCAAAAACCAACGCCTCGCACCGTCTGTTTTGACGTCATGTTTACCTCTCTTGTGTGTGATGCCGGTCTCGCGTATTAAAATTAATAATATAATAAAATTATAAAGCTACGGAGTAAACGATGATAAAATTGAATTTATTTTAAAAAACATTATTTTTTAATCGTCAACTCGCCAGAATAATTGAATTTTGCGACGCACACGTTCCCCCTCCCCGTTTTTTCTGTTCAAATAGGGTTTGAGTTACACTCGGCGTACTATTAATGTGATAATCAAATGCCTTTGACTAGCAGGAAAACTGTCACTAAAAGACCGAACTCGAATTTTTGGGCCGATTAATCGTCTGGTATCTTTGCTACGTCTTTCAAATACCTCTCGTAATATAGGGACATGTACTTCACTAAGCGGCGTGCGCCGATAAGTTTTTGAATGCCTGAACTGAAACAGACTATAAACCGGTGATCAGAAAATGCAGATAGATCACGGGGTCATATGCTTTTATAGCTTTCTTTGTCTTTATAAGAAACAGACTATAATTAATAAAAATAGAAACAAGTTCGGCCTTGACCGTTGTTGACATCAAACGCCACTGTGTTAGATCTCTCACAGTCGCTCGACAGCTAATCAGCTGGATCTTGGTATCGCTTTTACTCACCGCGACAAAGCGAGAGGGAGAGGCGCGTTGCCGCGTGTTGTTTTTTTCACTAGTTTTTTTTTACTACGTTAGGTTGTTTTGGTTTTTTTTGGGTTACACGGTCCTACGGTAGGCGGTTAACCGTTAGCAAGCTTAATTCTGAAATTATTATGGGGGAGGGGGTGAGTTGAGTCTCTATCGTATTAGTACCATGTATTTTTTTATTACTAAGGTGCATGCGCTCATCGCATACGCATCAGTCTACAGCTGAATCCCGCTAGTACTATTAGTTGTGAACTTCAGTGAAGCCAGGCTATAACGCGTCATGTACGCACGCTTACAGCTAGGAGACTGAAGGCTTGAATGCCAACCTACTTGTCAGCTGGATCGTGGTATCGCTTTTACTCACTGTGACTAAGCGAGAAGGAGAGGCACGAGGCGCGTTACCGCTTGTGTTGTTTTTTTTNTATATATATATATATTTATATACATACATTTACATTTTCATCTTATCCATAGATCATCGCCTTTCGTCTTCTGGAAGAGAAGATGTGGATGTAAGAATGTTGGGTATTGGCCGGCCGTTTGTTGTTGAATTGATCAATCCCCACTGTGTCAAGTTTTCCAAAGAAGATCTAGTCCAACTTCAAAATGTACTGCTGCTTTATTCATCTTGCTACAAAATTAATTTTTAAAAATTTCTTTAAGAATTTACTAAGTAAATTTAAATTAACTTTGGGTGTTTCAAATGATGATTGTTAGATTTGTTACCAATCTTCCCTTCAAGCTGCATGGCTGCGCTGAAATTAGACATAGACATCACAGCAGTTTAGAATTACTGCTCAGTAAATTCAGAAAAAGATAATATGATATCTTTGGTTGTGTGGGGTGTAAATTTTCGCTTTTAAAAAAATGGATGCTGTGTAACTTTGCATAAAATGCTTTTTTATTTTGCACAAGCACCAATGAACCTTAGAGGGAACATTGTCACCCACCATTTAATACAAATGTCTAAAATATATTATGTAGCTGTACATTTTTCTTACAGAGAATCAACTCAGTGTCAAAAGATGTCAAAGTGAGAGATCTACAGATTGTAACTAGGTAGAATTTTTTGTCATATTGGTAACACTGACTAACACTATCCCAAAATGTGGTGATTGTGTACAATCAATTCTCTCTGGTGCCATGAGCTCGCTATAAGGGTCACTGACAAAATATAGTTAAAATATTTTTCTTTTTTTTTTACATATGTTGTCCTGAAATTCAAAATATATTTCAGCTGTTCGTTTAACTCCAATAACTTAACATTATATGATTACCAAAGTGTCGGATAGGCCTGTATAATTATTATTGGGGGAGGGGAGGAAAATGAATGGATGGTCTCAACTGTAAAATCCTGTGACCACTGCTTTAAAATAAATTTCAATGTTATCTCATTGATACTAATTATGAAAATCAACTTGTTTTTTTTTTTGTGTGTGATCTTTGATCATTTTGATATTTTTTAAATATCAAGTATAAATATCCTTTCTCAGAGAGGACACCACCAATCTGAAAGAAGGTGAAATTGATAAAACCAAAACCTACAGTGCCACTTGTTGGTGTGAGAGAGAAATCACTGACACTGATATAGAACTGCTTGAAAGTATAAAGGTTTGTTGTTTTTAACCATTGTTAAACAGAATTATATCTGTTAAAATTTAATTGTAATGATAAGCCAGAAGGAGCATGGCTAAGTCACCCCATTGAAATCAACTTTGTTTTTATAATCAGTACCAACTAGGTAGAAATTTTTAAAATAAAATTAATTATATTACTTATACGTAGAAAGTCTTTATTTACTTAAATTTTAAGGAAACTAAATTATATCATCTTACAAGCATATAGCTCAGTAGTATTATTATATTTAATCCAGGATCTCACTCTACAACAAAAGACACCACTTAGAGTTCTACACAGGCGAACAGCAGCTACAAGGGAGCGTATCATTCATTCCCTTCATGTGGACAAGCTCACAAACTTCTTATTCAAATTGCAGCTCACCACACAGGCAGGAACGTACGTATCCTTAACTTACTCATGAATTCCATCTTACACTTAGCATTTCTCAAATGAATAATGGTTTTTAAGAACCAAAATTGTTAAGCATTTTTTGAACAATCATGATGTTTTAATATTGGGGGGTGGGATTCTTTAATTTTTGAGAATTTGGTTTTAGCCTTTTTTCAACATTTTCACCAGCTTATTTTAACATTAGTTGTCAAATTTATAAGAATAAATTTCTTAAAGTGTGTGTTCCATGCAAAACTTTTTTTTTAACCTATGCACAATGAGAATTAACTACAGAATACATCTTATTCAAAGAGGTTTGATGATGTAACTTTTACTCAAAAGTTTCAAATTGTTTTCACTAATCTTTATGAATTTGATGGATTTAAAAACATTCTTTAACCTAACAGCTATGTGAAAGAATTTGTCCATGGAGATTTCGGTCGTACTTCACCCAACATGATAGAACTTTTGAAAGCTGAATGTGATATCATAGATTTAGATGTGGAGGTAAATAATTGAATTGACTATAATTTTCTTTTTACCTCAAATGATCCATTTTTAAATATTAAAAAAAATAGTATTACCATATATACTCGGTCTAAAGTTCATAAGACGACCCTTACTCTTTTGGAAGAGAAAAGTATTAAAAGTGTTTAACCCACTCACAAGCCAACCCCCCTAAGATGATAGGACAGCGTAAACAAAATGGTACACATTTTTTTAAAACTACTAGCTAAATCGGTCATTACGATAGTTTACTTTGTACTTCCTATCTTTGTCTATGTGCTCTTTTGTTAGGAAAGAGTTACAGGTATTTAAATAAAACTTCTTTGGTTAACATTAAAATTCGTTGTTGAAAACAAAATTTGTAAAACTGTTAAAATTTTCACAAAAATAAATAAAATCATTAAATAAGGTAATTGCAGATGTTTGATAATTATATGTTGTAGTTTCTGGTAGAGCAGTTGAATCTTGTAGAATCTAGAAAAAGACCTTGATGATCTACAATAAAAACAACAGCTATATTCAATATACATGCAGAATCACCTAAGACCCGCTCAGAAGCCGACCCCCCCCCCTAACTTTTCCCTTTAGATTTTATCCAAAAAAGGTTGGCTTTAGAACGAGTATGTACGGTAATTTTTTTGAACCAAGTATCTTTTTCATCAATTATTGAAAAAGATACAATGGGTAAAATGAATGTGATTTCAAAAACTAAATCTTCTGAAAACATTTAATAGTGAAAATATAATGTTTCTAGCTGTTGATGGGTTTTAATGATCATCTAATATTTTACAACCCATGTTGAATTTTCTTCACCGCTTTTCCATTCCAATTTTAGTCGGTGAATGTCGACTGGCCACCATTGATTGACCCAGTGCAATCAGACAACCCTAACTTGGATGATGAGAGGAACATGCAGGACAGCAAGACCCTGTCGATGAATGGTGCAGACAAGTTGCACAGTAGTATTTGTGTGAATGGTGAGAATGGTTCTGTGTTGTTGGAACAGTCAGCAGACAAACTCCTCAAGACTGGTGGTGACATGAAATTAGAATGTGGTGTCAAGACAGTCCAGCATGACATCATGCACACTACAACAAGCAATATCTCAGACTCTGAAGCTCTCACAAAATGTGACTACATGGCTTGTGTGTAGTGACAAAATTTATTTTAGTTTTGAGCAGTGTTTTGTAAGGGCTGTTGTTGATTCAGTAGGCATTAAACTTTTAATGAAAAAACAATGGTTCAATGATTATTTTTAAAATCAATAGATGAGTAGAAAATACACTAAATGCAGTGCTTTTTTTCTGGCGGAACGCACCGGAACGGCGTTCCGGCACCTTTTTTATGTTTACTACGCTCATTTCAGTGTTATTTCTTTATGACAAAACGGACATAAATATGCGTTCCGGAAACTTTTTCTTCAGAAAAAAAGCACTGACTAAATGTAAAAATAATTATGAATATTGTAGAGAGAAAAAATTAAACTTGAAATCAACAAATCTGTACTGTAAAAATAATTGAGACAGATTTGTGGTTTGCTAAAATAATTTTTTATTTAATAAACAACAAATAAAATAAAGTTAAGGCATCATAAGCACCACACCTAAACACATCAAATCAAGAAAGACCATGTAATAGAATCTTAATCAGTGTAATCTTAATCTTTCCATTTATACTTTATACACATAAAAATAGACAAAAACTCATCAAAAAGTTCATAGAAATCATTAATTAAATGAACTGATACAATAAATAGCATGTCAGTTCCATAATTTCTCTTGGTCTTATTCTTGGCTTCCTTTTACTTTTGTCCTCCTGTATAGGTACATTGTAATAATTGTAACTTATGTATTTTCTAATTGCCAAAACTTTTTTTTTTTTTTACTTAATTAACAATGATGCTGATTCTGAAAATCTACTTGTGGAAAAAAATAAATAATTATGACACAAACTATGAAAGACTAACATACCTTGGAGACGTTAATTGTTTACTTTATATTTATTAATACGCATTACAGCATGCATAATAACAATTTTTTAAAAACAACCTTAAATTTATAAATATCCAAATAAATTAAATTTCTTATTAAAATTAATTAGTTTAAAGTAAAAACACTTATATTTAAAAAATATAAGATTGAATTTTTCAAATGAAACTTTGTTACTACTGATTAAGAAAATTTTCATTCAATGTCACGTAACTGAGTTTCAAAGTAAACTCCACCCAAACATATCAATATATTAAAGGTCTTGTCTTTTAAAGAAAAAAAAGAACTACACTTAGTTTTTTAGAGACAGCAGGAACTATATCAAAGCTTTAGTGAGATTAATGCAGACAACACCACCTGGGGAAATAAATAGCCTCTTTTAAATCACAAAGATAAAAAGAATTATAACAAAATAAATTTTATAAGTCAGCCCTAACCTTGACAATCGTATTAATCTTTCTGGACAGAAATTCATTTTCAAAACCTGTTTCACACTATAGCTGTGGTTAAAAAACATTTAATTTTCTAACGAGATTTTTAGTAAATGGGATGCAACAGTTTTTAAACAATGTTATTTATTTATTTTTTTTAATGGGGGGTTACAATCACTTAATTATTTATAATAAATAATTTTAACAAATGTCTTTTAACTTTATTTTGCTAGTAAATTTGCTTTGTCACACCAATGCATATATATTTATTCTGGTGTGATTCTATAATTAATAGTATTAAGTTAAAAACACCCTTAACAAATTACTTAATATTTTAAATAGTATTGATGTTTGTTTAGATTGCATAAATAGAATAAGTTGTTTGAACATAACAGAGCGCATAAGGGTAATTTTTAAAAAAAGGGTGCCCCTGATAACTGTCTCAGCTGTTGCAACAGCAACAGTGTGCCAGAAAAAAAAAAATATATATATAGTTAAGGGTTACTGAATACCAAAATTTCATTCAGTGATGGTAATAAAGAAAATGGAAGTAGAAATAATGCCCAAGACCTGATAAAAGATGCTTATATAATCAAAAAATATAGTTCGTGATGAACTAACAATGATGTGAGGTTACAAATAATTTATAAACAAAACGGAATTTTTGTTGGAATATAATTTTTAAAATCTTTTTTTAAAATTTGAATTAACATTTTTCATTCATTAAGAGTGGACATGTATTTTTGTATAAATCAAATTATGCCATTGCTAGGGAGTCACATATACTATACATTTCAAGGCAGAGAGGAAAAATGTCTTCAAAATTCATCTATTAATTATAGCAAATATTTTTATTTAATTCAGAATATCTTTGCTCTGTCACAAAAACACAAAGAGTATTTATGAGTAATGACCAATAGTATTAGTGAGAGACAGCATGAGTTAAAATGAAAAAATTGGACTTAAAAACAGAATTAAACCCTACATATCATGGGGGAAAGTGCACAACTGCTTTACAGGTACTAAACTAAAAAATATGATTACCGTAATAAATAATAAACTCTGTGTATGCATGGAGCTGGTTCCAGATTCTTTGTTAGGTGAGACTGGGGCCTTTGTGGTGCCACCTCCAGGTTCCAGGTCATGTGAAGATGGTGATTTCGTGGTGGCACTTAGCATCTGGTGCTGGTCATAAGCCTTGAGTATTGCAGGACAAAACGCTTTCTCTGTCTGATCACTCTCAGCTGTGTTTTAGAACGAAAGACGACATAAAGAATGGGACTTATTCAAAGTATAGCATAAAAACTAGCAGTAAAGACGTGTAGTGTTTGTTTGTGTACAATATTGCATTGCAACAATTGTGTTTTAGAAACAGGAACTCAAAATCAATGGGGTGTTATTATTTTAAAATAAGTATGGGTGGGTGCATACATAAATATTGACAAAAATATTTTTGTTAATGATTTGACTGGATGGTTTAAATTGTACAATACAACTGTCAATGACAAAAATTATAAACACTTAATAAAAAGGTGACACTTTATTTTTAAAAGTTTTATTTTAGATCAAAGCGTTTATGATTAGTATTGTCTGCTGAAGAAAGTATTTAGGCAAAACATCTAAGTGTAGTGCAGGGGTCGGGAAACCATTGCTCGTGAGCCAGATGTGGCTCTATTGATGGCTGAACTGCATCTAGCTCTCAGTCAAATGTTCGATTATAAAAAAAAAGGTTAAATTCAGACTCCTTTGATCTCCATATAAATTGCATACAAAAACAGCATAATCAATGTTATTAAGAAGAAGTCAGAGACATACTTATTATACTTTTAGTGTTAAAAATTACACAAAATGCACACATTCACTTGAATTTTTAGTTTTAAGCATAATGTATGGCTCTCACAGAATTAATTTTGAAAATATGTGGTGTTTATGGCTCTCTGAGACAAATAGTTTCCAGCCCTGGACTGTAGTGTCTTTTAAAAACTTTAAGCCTTTTCTTTCTACTATTTATTGAAATATATCCCTGCCAATTATTCCTACATATATTCCTGTCAATATGTCCTACACATATCCTTAAAAATGTGTCCTACATTTATCCCTACAAACATGACCTACATGTATCCCTACCCATATGTACCATCCAAGATCTGGGTGTTTGAAGTGGACTAGTTTACAGTGATTTTTATTTTAAATTTGCACACAGATTAAAGAAAAAGAGGATGAACCATTTTTAAAACATATTTTTTATATGTAATAATACTCTAACTCTAATATTAAATAATTTTAATAATACTCAGATAAAACTCAAATTTAAATTTCATAATTATAGGATAGAAATTTTGATTACGAAGTTTATATGGCTAACCAGAAATTAATGCAACCATTAAATTTAAATAAATACAATGGTCATTGTCATAAACTAATACTGTTTATTGTTGTAACGGGAAAAGACGGGGCACTGTTGGAAGTTGGAACTCATAATATCTTACACTTACACATGTTGCTTCTATACAAACGATTGTAACAGTATTATTAGTTAAAACAACAACAAGAACAACACATTTGGCTTTGGACTAATGCCTCGATAAAACGTGCAGACCGTTTAGCTTGTTTTAAAAAAAATAAGTAGAAACGTTTAACATAAAGATGCTTAAGCTCTAATGAAATCAATAAATACTAGGTAGAAGGAAGCCCGAAAATGATACAAGAAAAAACAAAGGTATCGACAAGAAGCCTTCTTCGGGGACGACGGGACGAATGAGTACAATCAATGATTAGATTATTTTAGGACCCAAGCGAGACCAATCCGCCCGGTCTACTGCAGCTGTGTCGTGACACGCTGTTATGCATGTCTTTGTTATCATTCGTGTGCTTTATGACATTTATGTTTTAGGCAGGGGTGCGCTTAGTTGGGGTTGTGCTGTCTCATTCCACAATAAAAACTCTGCAGTATGGGGGGGGGGGGGGATCACGCCCTGAGGGGAAACCCACCCCCCAAGTCAACAACACATTTATTTTAAAGCAATCTTTGTTTTAACTTCATTCCACAATAATCGGTGCGTCCCATATGATTTCCTACCCGAAAAAGCACAACGGGTGCGGACGGAAAAACTACGCAGAATTTTTATCTCGGCAGGCTGCAGCAGACTCAGAGGCGCAACTAGAGATGTTGTCACCCAGAGTGCTAGCTCATGGTGTCACCCCCTAACGACTTACCCCATACACCTCCTTCAAGAGTTCCGGAGCCAAATAACGCGAACACGCATAATTTTACATCTTGGTGTCACCCCTTGTGATGGTGTCACCCGGTGCGGTCTGTACCATCCGGATTGTGACACCTATCGGCTGCACCGTGGATGTCACCCATATCATACCCCCCCCCCCATACACACACACACAAACTTTTTTCTTTCTTTATCTCTCAACAATCAATCGCCTCGAAAATGTTTCAAAATATAAAATTCAAAATCCCAACGCGGCGGACCGAAGAAACAGATCAACTTAATCGAGTGACTTGTATCGTGAGACGCGTTCTCTTCGGGATCTAGTGGCTATATACCGAATCTCCGTCTTACAATCTTCCGTCTATTATTTTCTTTGACAAAATTTTCTAATACAATAGGCTAAACTGAAGGTTTGGACCGTGGCTTTTCTACAACGAAACCTTATGCAATCAAAGTCTCTTTGTAAAGGGACGAGAATATCATTACCTGTTACAAGCATTTGGGTACATATGAATATCACAGATCGCTATCCACAACTCTTTGTCATTCTTCATTTTCCGAATGCCTACCTCATAGTAAAACAGACCTCCCATCATCTAAGCCTAGAGCGTGTTCATTCTCGCTCAACTTCTCCCTCATTATTTCAAACGTTTGAAAACATTTGCGTTTCTTTACTTTGTCTACCTTGTTAATAATTATAAGGACACATTGTTCTTAACCTCCGTCTCACTCGTAATACCTTTCGGTTAAAAAAATAGTGATAACGTTTAATCGATAGACGTGTTCGTTCAGTCAGTTTCACGCGTAACGTTTTCTAGAGCTAGAGCTTTAGAATCACCATCCGTCGCCTCCAGCCAAAACCTTTCGAGAAGTATTTCTTTATCGACTCCAGAATTGGTTTCACAAACTGAATTTTCCCTTTGTTATTTTTACACCACCGTGAGCTGCGTCTGTTTATGAAGTTTATTTCCATGCTACAAACACATAATGAAACCACAAAGCGAAGGGGAAAACTGTGTCGCCCCAACACCCCACCCCACCCCTCCACAGACAGATATTGTTTCGGTTTCACCGAGCCTTTCCAAGAAGTGGCGTCGTTGACACGTAATTTACCGACGGAGTTAACACGAGGGACAGACACAGACCACACCACGCGGGGCGAGCACAGCACACGGCAAGTTTTAATTAACAATTCCATTATCAACTAGCGACAAGGTGCAGGTTAGTCTTTGTGTGAACGATCTAACTGTATTTTTTAAACAAGTAATTTTAAAGCGCTAAATAAACACTGTTACTGTTAGAACTATTAATTAATTTAACTATAATAGTCCATTTCTTTATGCACTTATTTAGATGTATGATTTAAAGAAAGACCAATCTCATATATTTTTTTAAAAATTATGTATTGCCTTGTTCAATTTTATGGATTAGCATTTTACTTTTCGCTCAGTTTTAGCAGTTGTGTCAGACTTGCCCAGAAACGTATATAAAGAAACAATTGTGTGTACGCCCAACTTAAAAACAACAACTCATATATACACGTTGTGACTGTTCACCGTGTTACGCTTGATACTTGAGATTACTCTCTTAAATCGAGGAAGAATAGCAAGTAAAAGAATTAAAGCAGACTTGAAATACATTTTTGATCAGGCCTGAATAGTGTTTTTTAAAAATATTTTATCAAGGGATGGGGCCGTCCATAAATGACGTCACGCGATTTTGACCGATTTTAAGCCCCCCTCCCCCTGGTCACAAAAACTTAGAACCCCTCCAATATGACGTCAAAATGCTTTGACCCCATTTTCTGTTTGAAAATGAGCATGTTTCTAATCACTTTACTGTCATTTTGGTATGTATTTAGTTTAAGGCTGCACTGTAATATCGTAACGCTTGAAACCACGTATAATGTCTGAAAATAAATAGTAAAAAATTGAATATTTAAGTGGAACTTTTAATTTTATTTAAATTATCGTGTTTTGACGAGACGTGACAATTCTTAAACTCCCCCCTCCCCCTCGTCACAAATGCTTTCTTATGTTCGAATACGAATCTTGAACATTTTTACCGTATTTTTACACATATTAACTTTCCACGCATATACCCCCCCCCCAGAATTTTAGATCCTGTAAAAAAAACAAAAACAATTGTGGTATAACCCGCCCATGCTTATACCCCGCACTATCCCACCACATTTGAGAAGTCATATCACGTTGAACCACTCTAGTTGAATGAATACATCCTACAGAATGGGACTGCATAAAGCTTTTTAAATAAATATAGAAAATACACAAACTAATTATGCAATAAATTACGACTCCGGCAACTGTAGCGTTAGCTGCAGTGTTTGGCGCTCACATACATTGTAGATTATGAGGGTAGGCCTATGGCGGATTAAGGGGGGGGGGGCTAAGCGGGCTAAAGCCAGGGGCCTCGACGGTTCGGGAGCCCCCAAACTTTTTATACTTTATAATAAAAGTGTACAAATGTTTGCACGAACCCTTGAAAATATAATAAATTCAATAAATTAATAAATATTATGTATACAACTAATTGCGATTCAGTTTTAATAATTGATAAAACTTGATTTAATTGGCTCACTTACTTAGAGAACATAGTATAAAATATAATTTATATTTTTTAAAATTTCTCCGTTTAGATAAGTTTCGCAGGCCGTGTGGAGAGAGCACAGGCACGTGATGCAACTGGTGTCGGGTTCGATTCCCAGCAGTGGAAAATTAAATTTTTCTTTTCACACTCAATTGTAACATACCGCAAACACTTCAAACATTTATTTCTTCGTGTTCGTTTTTTTTTTTCATTATTAATATTTAGTTACAGTCATATATTAGCTGTTAACAATCATTTTATTTTAAGGAGCCCCATGCAGTCTTAATCCGCCCCTGGGGCAGGCCATGAAGTTCAGCAGTCTAATATTGAAGCGCGTGTATCTCAAAAGGATGAGAACCACTAAACTACGGTTTCTTTGGCGGAAAAAACTATTATTTTAGATTCAACTGTTTTATATTCATTTCAGTTTGCAATAGATTTTGAACACAATTTATCCTTGGGATTTTGGGAAATATGATTTTTCATGGGGTAGCCAGAACCCATGAAAATGCGAAATCCTATTATCAGCGTATCACCATGAATGAAGATGTCAGTGCAGGAGCGTAGAAGAACAGGGTCGCGACTGCCCGCGCAGCATTGCTATGCACGCTGCATTTTTCTTGGATGAGTTGTGGATTTCGAGAAATGCCTGCACGTAATTATCGTATAATTATTACGGAAATATAACGTTAGGATTTATTTTTTTGTTGTTGTTTTTAAAGGAGAAGCCTTTTATTTACGTATCGATGCTATAGCTTTAGCAGCAAGTAACTTTGACTTTGCTATTAGTTTAGCTTTGACTTTGCTATTAGCTTGTGAGGTGAGCAGTGGCGGCGTTAGGTAAGCGCGGGGCCTAGTGCCAGCATTGACCCCGCGGGGCCAGAGTACTAGTAAAGATCGCTAAGCACCAGTTTGCTATGGTATTTAAAAATATGAAATATCTTGATTATTGTGTAATTTTAATACCGCGTGTCACCTTTTTATTAAATTATTACAAGTTCTACACGTTCTACCATCCACTCTTTGGTTCTACATGTATAGGCTATTAACCAGGACGAGACATGTTCAGGACCGAAACGCGGGGCCTACCTAAGCGCGGGGCCTGGGGCAGTCGCCCCAGTTGCCACCCTCAAACGCCGCTCCTGGGGGTGAGCGCTATCCAGTCCAATAAGCCAAATTAATAATTTGATAATAAAAATTTTACACTTAAAAATTCTAACCACAATTACTTAGTTATTTCTTCGATAGTCCACAGGAAACTTAAAACTCATAGCAAAGTCCTGCATGAAAACATGAACCCCCCGGAGAGAATCGCCCGTAAAATTGTGGATGCTCTAAGTGAACAGATGGAAAAGTCTGATTTCTATGACGTCACCGTCATAGCCGACGACAAGGTTTTCAACTGTCATTGTGTCGTCTTGGCCGCCGTGTCCGGGTTCTTTAACGCCCTACTCTCCTCTGGGATGAAGGAAGCCATTGAAAAGTCAATCACTCTCCAGGATATTTCCCATCAGACCTTTTCAGAGATCTTAGAGTGTGTCTACAAGGGGAAGTATGTTTTGAATTCCGACAACATCCTTGAAGTTTGGCACGCGGCCAATCAACTACAAATTTTGTTCCTAATTGAAGAGTGTAAAATGTTTGTTAAAGAAACCTTGTCCGTGGATAACTGCTTTGCCATGTATCAACACAGCAAACTATTGGATTCGGAGGAAATTAAAAATTTGGCCTGGGATTTCATTCATCTTCGCTTTGATGAAGTTCGTTTATCTGACGAGATTCTAATGCTAACTGCCGATGAGATGAAGACATTGGTCTCAAGTAAAGACCTGAAAACAACTTCCGAAGATTTTGTTGTAGAGACTATATTTCGATGGACCAAATACGTAGGCGACCAAGATAACAATCACACATGCACTTTTAGTAACATTGGACCAGAAGTCGAACATAAGTTCGCGCTGAAAACTGAAGAAAACTATGGAAAACAAAATCAATCACTAGAAACCAAAACTGCAGAGCTCTGTGAAAGTGTACAAGATGACACCAAGAAAATTTCGGAACATGTAGGGGAACAACAACAAAATTGTGGTGAAGCGGGAAATTGTGACTCAAAGAATAACGACAATAATTTGGTCGACAATGAACAGAAAACAAATAAACGCCTCCCAGTAAGAAGCCGGGTTGATTCCCTTCCTGATTTACTGGGGGCTGCAAGGTTGTGTCTCGCCAGCGGTAAATGTTTGATGGAGATTAAGGGTAGCAATCTGACACTTGGGAATACAGTGATTCAAGAGATGGTGGAAATGGCAATGAGATATCAGATACAACCAGATAGAAGACATGACTTTATTCCTGCCTCTGCCATACATCGATCTTCGAGTCAATGTGAAATTTTACTCCTTAGTGTCAAGCAATATCATGAGGAAAGAAATTTTTTTGTCGGCATGAACATTGCGGGTGAATGGTTCAAAACTGATTGTAATTTTTCGAATGCAACCTGGAGCAAGAAATCCATATCTTATGATGACTCCGTAATCTGTTTATTATCAGATAATAATTTGTGGATGTTCAATCCACTCCAACCCAATAACAAATGGGTGAATTTGGCCCATCTAATCAGACATCCAGATTCAATTGTTGATGTTTTTGTAGAAGGTAATTTGATGTATGCCATAGTTCAAAAAGGCACTGAGTATTTTATTGAAATGCTGGATTTGAAAAATATGAACAACTCATGGATTAGAGTCGGTTGCCTCGGTAACGACTTTGGAAGTGTCAAGTGCTCTGTTGTTGTTGGGGACAGTGTTGCGATCTTCAGAGAAATAACTAGCAACACTAAACGAATAGCAGTCGAGTGCTTCAGCACCAAAACATTAAAGACATGCCATGTTCTTGACATTGATGGGCCATCTAACTCCATTGTGACGTTCAAGAAAAAAGAAGAAGGTTTTCTTCTTCTCGGCAATGGATCTTTGTACAGGGTTACGCCTTCTTCCAGCGCCCTACCCATAACAGTAAAATATGAAACACTTCTGTGGGACTTTGACCGTGAGCTGAGTGGTGCAGTGATATGCTGCAACGAACTGCTGCTACTGGGACAAGCATTTCACTCCATTGATCCGGAGCAGGACAAGAAATGGGAGCTGACTGTGCCCGGCGTCTTTAAGAGCATCAGAAACATTGCCTGCTCTTCATATTACAAGGGCTTGACTGCAACGACCTTCCACAAACGATCCCTGTCTAACAAAATTAGTGTTTTATAAACCTATCGGGTACTTTCTAATTAAATTGGGAGGACATTAAAGAATTACAATCATTAAACTGCTATAAGTTACTATAAGCTAAAGTCGTCTTAAGCATGACTCCACGTGTTATCACAACCAAAATTGTTATTAAACTATCAATAATACAAGCTGTGTAAATTGTTTGAAGACCGAGGCATTCAACAGCGTTTGCCTTTGATGTGATTTTCAAGTCTTAATACGCCAAGGAGTAAAATTTAGATAAGTTAACTTAAGTCCGTGCAAAAGAGCATGACCTACGTCAAGTATATTGTAAGGCAAGTTTTGTTACCATGTTTCTTATTACGTTACATTTAAATGCATACATTTTAATGATTCGCAGAGTTAAAGTTACATAAAATGACACATTTGACATACTTATTAAATTAGGATTGTATCTATTGTGTACATCAGTAGTTGTGCTATCTAGTGTAAACTCTTAATATGCCAACTATAGTCACGCATTTTGTGCTGTAAGTTGAATGTTTATAATTTTATTAGATCTACACATTTTTATGTTTTGCTTGAATCATTGGCTTTTAACGAATCATTAAAATAGATCGAATTAATTGTGAGCTTGATGTGAATTTATTTCAAGTTCTTGTAATTTTGTTTAAAATAAAGCAATAACATATAACATTAAAAAAATATTTTCATTTTATTTTTCTAGCAGTATTATATTATGGTAGCCCAGTTTTACGATTGTAATTTAGTTATCTATAGTTAAACTTTTTAGTGTTTCAGTTTACAACTAAAAAGTAAAAAGTCATTCATGTTTTTTTTAATACAGTGGATATCCTCTCCCTATCATTTAACTAGGAAAGGTCACAGAGGAAGGGTATCCACCCCATGCGCTCTGCGGTGTTGTTACCTCCTCCCCCGCCCACCCTTTAATACTTATTATCGCTTGGTAACCATCAGGTGTGATTGGTCGACCCTAGCGATGGACATTCGTCATGCGTTTTGCACTCGTCTTATGTTTGTTCTAGTGAATTATATATTTAATTGAAGATAGATGTTGCTATTAACTTTAACATTGGCGTACCGCATACTTCAAAAATACACACGAAGGCCTGTGAAGAATAAAGATGCAGGGAGAATACTCAAGGGAGTTCCCAGTGGACCGCGGTCTCAGACAAGGAGACTCACTATCATGTATGCTATTTAACATCACACTAGAAAACATTATTAGAAGCATAGACGTGAACACCATGACCCGCACCATATTAATCTACTTCCAGAGAGACAATACCGAACAAAGACCATCAGGAACCTACATAGCCAACCACTACAGTACCTGGCATACAGAGACCATTAGGAACCTTATATAGTCAAACACAACCGTACCTGCCGTATCCAGACCATTAGGAACCTTATATAGTCAATCACTGGCGTATCCAGACCATTAGGAACCTTATATAGTCAATCACTACCGTACCTGGCATACACAGACCCAGTGGCGTAGCTAGAGGGGGGGGGGCGGTCCGCCCCGGGCGGCACACATTTTGAGGGCGGCACTTGTGGGCAGTTAAAAATTACAGCCATTTCCAACAAGCGCCCTTAAGTGTTTTTTTTTAAGGGATAAAGCCAAGGTAAAACAAAAATATTCATCATTTTGAGTCTTAATTAACGGGTCACACAACATTTGTATGATGAAAATATTGGTTGTTATAACTAACTCAAACTTCTTAAAAAATAAAGATCGCTCAAAATAGGTATTGATTTGTTTGGAAAATCAATCGATATACGTAATAGATTGCGCTTCTTTATGAAAACTACACAAGAAAACACGCCACCGCGGGGCCGAAAAATATGTGCTATTAATATCGCCACGGCAGTTTTTGCGTGGAATTTCCACACGCGCAAATGATTCGCAAACAAGTACCTTCTTAGCATGGTGGTTCAAATATTGTGTTTAACTTGCAAGTATTAATTAATGTTATTGTTTCAGTTTTCATTAAAGTATTATATGGGAATTAATAAAAAAATTAATGTTATTTCGTCTTAATTGCATTAAAATAGCACACATTAAAATACGGTTATTTATTAAAATGTTACGCCTATCCAATTAAAGTAATGTGCAAATAATTTGAATTATGACAAGAATATTCAAATTTCTCCATTAATTAACACCACAATTGGAATAAATAATCAAAATTGACAGCTGCAGAAGTAACTAGTAAAACGTGATCAGTTGCTGGAATTTAACTTGATACCGTGCTACCCTTTTCTTTTGTATATTTTAAGTTTTATTAATTTATGGGAACTCATTTTGTTTGTTGATTTTTTAAAATTATTTTTTAAAATTAATGCAAACCCATTTCATGGAACAAAGCGATACTCTATTCAAAACGCTTTTAAATCAGCCAAAACAATGTGAAAGAAATATGGGTGTTTAAAGTTCAGAAGACATGGTCATATTTTTAGAATAAGTGCAACGAGAATTCTTTTTATCAAAGTATAGAATTTAAAAGAAAATAAAAGAACGCTTTGATCAGGTGCATATACTTGCAAGAAAATATTCATATATAGTACCATATAATACCCTGTAATCTACTAAGTGAGGAATTTGCACATCAAATAAATAATTGTTTTGACATTGATAAAGACAATTTCAATATTTAAAGAAAAAGGATCCCGGTTTTTATAGCTGTACCTACACTACTAGGTACACTACGTTCGAAAAAACGGGGGAAAGACACTTTTATCTATGAACATTTATTCAACAGTTTAGATTGGAATCATATGTACCCAACAAGAAAATTGTAATTTTGCTAAGAACTTTCTCAACATTGCTATCAGTGTTGCTAGTCGTGAAAGGAGCTTCTCCAAACTGAAGTTGATTTTAAAAAAATATCTTCGTTTCACAAGGAGTGATTTAAGATAATAAAATCTGGCAATATTGACCATAGAACAACATAATACAAATAATTTGAAATTTTGATAGCATATTTCACGATTTTTCTACTATGAAAGTTAGTAAAGTAAATGTATAAATATGTTTACATACAAATGTATACAATTTCTTTTTAAAAAATCATATATCTATAAATACAAAATAAAAGCATATAAATTGGTAACGTTTTTTNAAAAATCCATCAAATGATTCACTTACAGAGGGCTATCCATAAATGACTTTACGCTATTTTGGCTGATCCCCCCCCCACCCCAGCTCTCGTCACACGTCGTCATAAAAACTTAGACCCACTTTTTTCCATATGACGTCACAAATCTTTGGCCCCCCATAAAACCGTTTTTACAATTTAAAAATGTGCATGTTTCAAATCAATTAATTGTCATTTAAGTATGTTTTTAGTGTACGGCTGCGCAATATTGTAACACTCGTAAAGCCATGTAAAACGTCATTAAATAAAGTGTCACTACTCAAATATTTACGTGGAGATTTTATTGAAAGTTGCGCGACTTTGATGTGACGTAACAATTATTAAACATTACCCCTCGTCACAAATGTGTGAATCCCCCCTTCTTTCGGCGCGAGACGTCATTTAAGAATTTTCTCTAAAAAGGGCGGCAAATTGGAGACCGCCCCGGGCGGCAAAAGTTCTAGCTACGCCACTGCACAGACCATTAGGAACCTTATATAGTCAATCACTACCGTACCTGGCATACACAGACCAATAGGAACCTTATATAGTCAACCACTACAGTACCTGGCATACAAAAGACGATTTAGATGCTACTGGGTAGAAACCGTAACTACATAATTAAAACTTTCAGGGAACTTGAAAAAGCCTCCGCCAAAGCGTGTTGTATTATAATATGAATCGAGGACAAAATATATGATAATGTCCAGCAGTGCTGCCAGCGCTAGGTTTTTCAACCTAGATCTAGTTTTTATTTTTTAATTATTTTTTTTTTAAAAGTCATCTACGTTTCTAGTTTTTTTTTTTTTTTTTTTTTTCTAAAATAGCCAAAATCTAGGTTTTTAAAATAATTGTTTATAAGTGATGTGGATTATAATAAAATAATTAAATATGGGCAATTGTTATACTAAAAATTTTCAAAAATAAGCCGCTCTATGATGTTACATTATTATATCAATGGCTCTGTAACAGTGACACTACTATCCTAATAAATTCGAAAGGTGGCGCCATCCGTCTGAAAAATTCTGATAATACAAGATAAAACAACTTGAATGAGCAAAAAATATTCAATTTTATTAGACTTTAACAGCTCTAACTCTAACATTTTTTACTGTCTGCGTTGAGAGAATAATTCTCTCAAGTATGGAGTATAGAGTAGGCTTAAAGTTAATCTAATACAACACTCCGATAGAGATAGTTATGAAACCCTATTCCGTATGCATCAATAAAGACATTCCAATTATCGTTCTTTCAGTCGGAAGTGGTATGGGTTGCCTGATCAAACCAGGAAAACCAAAATACAAACTCAAATAAAAATGCAAGACGATACTTAAACAACGGATACATGTAGGACTCAATAATCTGCTGTATAAAAGAAGCGTCTGTAATATATAAAATAAGAATGATTCCAAGAATGCTGATAAGATTGCCAATGAGATTTATTAGGAAGATGACATAAGTGATGAAAAGATGCACATGTAAATGTAAGTATATTTTACAAATAGTTATATAGAACATACTAATAAATGCCGACACGCAAGGGGGGGGGGGCGCCAGGGCCGTCTTAAAGCATAGGCCCGTTGGGCATTTGCTCGGGGGCCCACGAACATAGGGGCCCCATGGAAATGTTTATTTATTTTTTATTTGTGCGAGGTGGGCGCACTCTTTCTTTGCCCAGGGGCCCAACACTAAAATTTTGTAAAGACTGCTCTGGGGAGTTGAGGGTCGACACACTTTTTTGAGATGTGTGACAAAGGGGAAGGGGGTGGGGTTAAGAACTGTGACGTCACTTCAACAATGCGTAACTTTAAATGAAAGCTGCAACCACACACTAACTACACACTTGATTGACAATAAAATAAATTGATTTCAGAATGCGCACTTTAAAATAAGAAATAGATAGAACTTCTGTTTTAAAAAAAAATAAGGAGCGGGGGGGGGGGTTGGGGGGAGCTTTGTGTCGTTATTTTTGTTGTTTGTTAAGCACTTCTAGTTTTTTCTTTCGGATCAAGGTGTTTTTTGACGTGTTGGCTAGGTTTTTCCCCAAAATGTCGCTGGCAGCACTAACATCAAGAAAGATACACGTTGATGATAACATCAATATAAAGAACCAAGTAAATCTGTGCGTGTAAGCATATAAAGAACCAGAAATGCGAGAGAATGGCTACATTCAAATATCTAGGGGTAATTATAAAGGAGCACAATTAGATAATGTGGTGGATCAGGAAAGGGCCCAAATTGGGCTGAAGTGCCATAGATGATGATGATAATGATGATGACCTAGTTATGAGCTATTCTACTCGCGGTGGAGTGTCTGGAGGTCACCTATTTTATTAATTTTATTAAATCCTTGCGAAAGTGTGCAAAGGAAGTGATTTTGTCGAAGTTATTGGAAAACGTGTGTAGAAGTTCAGAGAGTATCGAGGATATTGCGTAGAGTGCAGGAAGTGAACGCCATGTAAGTAGTTTCCTAAGTCAGTGGGTTTGTGTTATTTTTGTGTAATACTAGAATGCACATCAGGACGGTTTTAACGACAAGCTATGTCCATTTATGTTATTTGATACTAACTGTCGTATTTTAGAGTAGTAAAAACTTCTTAATTTTTAAGATATATTTAGCACTTTAAAATAGAATTGTCATTATATTTGTTAGATAATCGATAGAAAGAAAGAAAAAACACGGTGTCAGAAAACTTGACTATTAATTACAGCAAATAAATTAACGGTAAAAGGGGCCGTCCATAAATGACGTCAAGCGATTTTGGTCGATTTTAAAACCCCCTCCCTCCTCGTCACATTTCGTAACAAAAACCTGGACCCCCTCCAATATTGCGTCACAAACCTGTGACTCCCACCCCCCCTAAAAAAAAGCGGTATTTTCTATTTCAAAATGAGCATGTTTCAAATCACTCTGTCATTTTAATAAGTATTTAGTGTGGGGCCGTCCATAAATGACGTCAAGCGATTTTGGCCGATTTTTAACCCCCTCGCCCCCTACGTCACGCGTCGTCACAAAATCGTAGACACCCCCTCCAAAAATACGTCACAAAACTTTGACC
>MUZC01000289.1:503193-565373 GCA_002072015.1 Radix auricularia | reverse complement strand
CCCCCCCCTAAAAAAATCAACACACACACACACACACACACACACACACAAACAAGTTATTTTCTATTTGAAAATCAGTATGTTTCAAATAACTTTTTGTCATCTAAGTATTTATTTAGTGTAGGTCTACATTGTAATATTGTAATGCGCGTGAAGCTATGTAAAAGACATTAAATAAATTGTAAGCCAGTGATTCTAAAACTTTTTCGTATCAGACGACCGGCAAGATTTTTTCCGTTTCACCAAGTACCATTGCATTCTTTTCCCGTTTTTGACATGATTTTCTCTGCACTTATTTGATAGCATTATGAGCCCCTACACAGCTTAAAGCCCTATAAGATTAAGGATGAATTCGGCTTGTTTTATATATTACATTTTTAAAAAAAATGTTTAGTTGCCAAGGCATAGCAAGACAGCTAACGAACAATGCAGCGGTAATGTCAAAATCATTTGATGTGATTAATCTTCGCGATTAAGCTTGCGAATGTGACTATTGATATTATAAGGATAATTGCATTGTTGATAGACCTATAATATATAGATTATAGATACAAGACAATTCCTCAAATTGTTTTCGATCTTATAGTGACAGTCTTCCTGCTAAGTATATGCACATCAAAGGCATTTGATCTAAAACTACCACATTGATATCACATCTCATGTTTTCTAAAAATTATTAGGTATGCGCTGGAAGAGTAAAATGGCGAGTACTGTACGAACCCCACATTTGTGCAGGAAAGTATAATAGGGTGTTATCTTGTGCGTCGCAAAATACAGTAATTCTTGCAAGTTGAGGACTGAAAAAATACTATGACAATATTAAAATATCCAGTATATTATCATAACTTTTTACTCCGAAGCTCATACGTTTTTTGTTTTTTGTTTCAATTCTTTTTTCTTCAGGATTTCACGTACGTCACACAACAGTTGTAAATATAATGTTACCAATGGACGACGCGTGTTTAAATTGTTGCATTCTCTTGTGGAATTTATAAACTAATGAAAAATACATGGCTACCGCTATCGGTCTGTTTAACCAAGGGGTCGGTAAATATCGATAAATTATCTCATTTGGGGTAAAAAGGGAACTCTTGGGGGTAATGCTAAATCATTGTAGACATTGAAAATTTGCAAGAATCCGCTACTTTTGGGTTAACAGTAATGTTAATATTGTTAACATAAACTTTTATAATTTTAATATTTAGATATCTTATTGAACCGGTTCATTTTTTCAAACCGTTTAACCGGCCTCCAAAAAACGAAATGTGTTAACATCCGTATAGTATTATATTTTATTTTAATTCATACAAATTAAACATTGACTATAAATCATTACTGTTAACTTCTTTGTTTATAAAAAAAAAAGTTATTTAAAAATAATATTTTTAAAATGTATTTTTAAAAAATCCCTCAATTGACTGACGGGTATCCCGTAAGAAAGAGGTCGGCGAATAGGGGTAAATTACCTCATTTGGGCTCAACAGGGAATTCTTGGGGGTAAAGCAGACTCATTTGGGACATTTAACATCCACTATACTCCACTAGGTATAATCAATATACGTGTACGCTTGTAACATATGCCCACTATTGAACCGGTTCCTTCCAGAAAATGCAATTGTTAAATTTGTCATCTATGTAGATTTCTTATTTACGTACTATACGAAGACACCTAAATCCATCCTACTTTCATTTATATTGACACGATTGACAATAATCCTAATCTGGCTGAATCAAGTATCCTTTCTGTCATATTTAAAATTAATGCCTTAAAAACTGAGTTCAGAAGAAAAGTTGTTTTGTGCTCCTCTCGAAATGCGATGTCGAGAATTTGATGCATTCAATAAAGTTGATGAATACTTTTGACTAATTTTAAATTGACACATTTATCATTATATTTAGAATGGCCAGGGGCGTTTGACCAAAAACCAATCAAAAAATAATATCAAACTTAAAACGCTTATAAATTGTATCAAATAGATTCCCCCCACCCACCCCTAAAATGGATATTCCGTGTCGCTTTTGACCTAAAATATCTACATATAATCCAATTCAGATCTTTTTTAGACACTTGTCCTGTTTTTAAAACTCACCAGTTGCAGTCGGAAAGGGGGGGGGGGATAACCAACAAAAAAAGTTCGCATACTCCTGCCGCGAGTGAACCAAACGAAGATGCGGTTACATCACAAACGCTTTGATGTCAACATCAAACGACGCAGGGTAACAATTTCGTATGTTCTCTTGTGGGGTCTCAAACTTAAGAATTATAAATATATTTAATTTTCATGTCTTGATAACTTACGCAAACCGGCGTCTGATGCCCTATCGACCGGCACTTTGAGAAGCACTGAATAAAAACAAGTCATTAAATAAATTTTAAGTGACCAAATATTTCAGTGGAAGTTTTATTTAAAGTTACCCTTTGGATGTGACGTCACATTTCTTCAACCTCCCCTCCCTACCCCACGTCACGCATGGTCACAAAAGTGAGACCCCCCTCCCCCTAGGAGCGTGACGTCATTTATGGACGGCCCCTGTAAGTTATATGGCTGCACTCTCATATCGTAAGACGCGTGAATCCATATAAAACGTCATAAAATAAATAGTAAGAAATCAAATATTAAAATGGAACTTTGATTTTAAGTACCATGTTTTGAAGTTACGTCATAATTATCCAACTCCCTTCTCCCCGTCGTCACAAGTCGTCACAAATGGGAACCCCTCCCCCTAGGTGCGTGACGTCATTTATGGGCAGCCCCAATGAAAAAATACCATGTAACACAACACCAGTTATTAATAATTAAAATTATTGATATGACGTTGCGCTTGACTTTTAAGCTTGATGTAACCTTGACATCTATATATTTTAACATTAATTTCATTTATATATTGCTTTAATTACAGTTGTTGGAGAAGGCTTTTTTACCGACATGCTCGTCATGTTCTGGTTCACTAATAATTGAGATTTTGATTTCCTAAAATACAATTACGACCTGTATTTTCAAGGCGGTTTTCATAAATAGGTGTGTGTATTAAAGCTGAGACAATGTATTTTCACTCTCTGCTTACGCTATAAAACCCACAAATAACCACAAACATAACAAGTGATGCATGTGTCCAAGAACACAAATGCAAGCATTTCAATTGTCTTACGTAAATTTCAGGTGAGGTACCAGTACTGTTAATTTAAAGGCAAAGGATCGTATACAAACAGTTAAGTCAAATCGTAAAATTGTGTGCACTAGGACTATTCAATATAATTGTTGCCATGACAGTTGTCAAATTAAATCAAATTTATGAAATTCTGGATTAAAACATGAATCCCCCGGAGAGAATCGCCCGTAAAATTGTGGATGCTCTAAGTGAACAGTTGGACAAGTCTGATTTCTATGACGTTACCGTCATAGCCGACGGCACGGTGTTCAATTGTCATCGTGTCGTTTTGGCCGCCGTGTCCGAGTTCTTTAACGCCCTGTTCTCCTCAGGAATGAAGGAAGCCATTGAAAAGTCAATCACTCTCCATGATATTTCCCATCAGACCTTTTCAGAGATCTTAGAGTGCGTCTACAAGGGGAAGTATGTTTTGAATTCCGACAACATCCTTGAACTTTGGCACGCGGCCAATCGACTACAAATTCTGTTCCTAATTGAGGAATGTAAAATGTTCGTTAAAGAAACCTTGTCCGTCAATAACTGCTTAGCCATGTATCAACACAGCAAACTATTGGATTCGGAGGAAATTAAAAATTTGGCCTGGAATTTCATTCATCTTCGCTTTGATGACGTTCGTCTATCTGACGAGATTCTAATGCTAACTGTCGATGAGATGAAGAAATTGGTCTCAAGTCAAGACCTGAAAACAACTTCCGAAGATTTTGTTGTAGAGACTATATTTCGATGGGCCAAATACGTAGGCGACCAAGATAACAATCACACATGCACTTTTAGTAACATTGGACCAGAAGTCGAACATAAGTTCGCGCTGGAAACTGAAGAACACCATGGAAAACAAAATCAATCATTAGAAACCAAAACTGCAGAACTCTGTGAAAGTGTACAAGATGACGTCAAGGACATTTCGGAACATGAAGGGGAACAACCAAACTGTGGTGAAGCGAGGAACTGTGACCCCAAGAATAAAGACAATGAAGAGAAAACAAATAAACGCCTCCCCGTAAGAAGAAGGGTTGATTCCCTTCCTGATTTACTGGGAGCTGCAAGGTTGTGTCTCGCCAGCGGTAAATGTTTGATGGAGATTAAGAGTAGCAATCTGACACCTGGGAATACAGCGATTCAAGAGATGGTTGAAATGGCAATGAGATATCAGATACAACCAGATAGAAGACACGACTTTATTCCTGCCTCTGCGATACATCGATCTTCGAGTCAATATGAAATTGTACTCCTTAGTGTCAAGCTATATGGGGATAGAAATTTTTTTGTCGCAATGAACAGAGCATTTGAATGGTTCAAAACTGATTGTAATTTTGCGAATGCAACCTGGAGCAAGAAATCCATATCTTATGATGAATCCGTAATCTGTTTATTACCAGATAGTAATGTGTGGATGTTCAGTCCACTCAAACACAACTGGATAAATCTGCCGCCGCTTAGTAAAAGGCCAGAAAGAATTGTCGATGTTTTTGTAGAAGGTAATTTGCTATACTCCATTGGCCAAAAAGGCACTGAGTACTATGTAGAAATGCTAGATTTGAAAAATATCAACAACGCTTTGTGGCTTAGCGCAGGTTTTCTAGGTAACGACTTTGGAAGTGTCAAGTGCTCTGTTGTTGTTGGGGACAGTGTTGCGATCTGCAGAGAAATGTTAGGCAACACTAAACGAATAGCAGTCGAGTGCTTTAGCACTAAAACATTAAAGACATGGATTTTACCCGACATTATTGAGCCATCTAATTCCATGGTGACGTTCAAGAAAAACGATGAGGGTTTTATTCTCCTCGGCAATGGATCTTTGTACAGGGTCACGCCTTCTTCCAGCGTCCCGTTCATAAGAGTAAAATATGAAACACTTCTGTGGGGCGCAGACCGCGAGCTATGTGGCGCAGTGATATGTTGCGGCGAACTCCTGTTACTGGGGCCAACGTTTAACGTCTTTGATCCTCTGTACGACAAGAAATGGGAGCTGAATGAGCCTGTCGTCTTTGAAAGCATCAGAAACATTTACTGCTCTTCAAATTACGTGGGCTTGACTCCAACGATCTTCTATAAACGTGCTTTGTCTACCGCAACTAGTGTTTTAACGAATACTTTTAGGGTATTCTGATCACCCCAGATATAAATTCATTTAATTTAATGATTAGCCGAGTTATAACAACTTTAGGGTCCCGTCTATAAATGACGACACGCCCCTGGGGGGTCACACATTTGTGACGATGTGTTACGGGGGGGGGGGGGTTAAAAATGTAACGTCACATCAAAAACGCAATATTTGAATGTTTACAATTTATTTAATGACCTTTTACAATAATTTGCATGTCTTCACAAGTATTAGATATTAGAGTGCAGCCTTACACTAATTAAAATACACACTTAACTTAAGTGACAAAAAAGTAATTTGAAACATGCTCATTTTAATATAGAAAATACGGCTTTTAGGGGAGGGGTGTCAACGCATTATGGCATTATATTGGAGGGGGTAAGTCTTTGAGGCGACGTGTAAAGAAGGTGGGGGTGGGGGTAAAAATCGGCCAAAATCATGTTACGTCATTTATGGACGCTCTTTAGACACATTTTAAAAAAATATGGGGCCATCCATATATTACGTTCGCAAGCAGGGGGAAGGGGGGTCTTCGAAATATTGCATTTCGCCTATGGATGTGCACATAACGGTATGGCGATGTCACGATTCACTGCTTATATTGTTATATTTTATACGTTTTTTCGACGTCCATGAATGACGTCACTCCATTTTGACGATTTTACCCCTCCCTCCTTCCCCCACCCCTCGTCACAAAACATAGATCCCGCTCTCCAATAAGACGACACAAAGCTTTGATTGACACCCCCCCTTTAAAGCTTATTGAAAATTACCACGTTTCAAACTACATTTTGTCATTGAAATATGTATGTAGTGTAAGTCTGCATCCTAACATCGTAACATGTGTGAAGTCATTGAAAATGTAACTAAATAAATTGTAAGCAATCAAGTGGAACTTTTATTTAAAGTAGCACATTTTGACGTGATTTTGATTTCTTAAACACCACCCCTCCCCCTTGTCTTACATCGTCACAAATGCGTGACCTTTCTCCGCCCCACCCCCAGGCGCGGGACGTCATGTATGGACGGCCCCTTCCTGCAGTGTTGAAGAGTATAAAATTTGAATTTTCTATTGTATTTCTTTAATAATTTTAACATAAAAAACACGATGTCACAAAAAACTTAAAAGGGCCGTCCATAAATGACGTCATCGATTTTTGCCTATTTTACCCCCCACCCCTCTCCCAACGCTTGTCAAACTTCGTCACAAAAACTTAGACCAATATGACGCCAAAAAGCTTTGACCCCCCCCCCCCTACCAAAAACCCATATTTTCTTATTGAAAATTAGCATGTTTCAAATTACTTTATATCATTTAAATACGTTTTTTTTAGTAAGGCTGCACTCGAATATCGTTAACACGTGTAACGCCATCGAAGACGTCATTAAATAAATTGAAGTAATCAAATATTTTAAGGGAACTTTTATTTAAAGTTGCGCATTTTGATGGGACGTCATATTTCTTAAACACCCCCTTATCCTCTTCACACGTCGTCACAAATGCTTGACCTCCACCCCCTTAGGCGCGTGACGTCATTTATGGACTTCCCCAAAGAGTAAAACCAATATATTTTGACTCTGGCTTAAAAGTAATTTTTCAACCGGGGAGGGGGGAGGGGGGTTGCGAATTTTTACGTAAGCATGGGGTCCCGAAAATGTATGGAGTGCAAAAGGGGGAGGGGTACGAAAAATATGACATACTTTTTGCGTAAGTAATATATTATTAAGGATGGCTCCCTAACATGCCAACTATAGTTCTCAATTTGCGATATAAGTTCAATGTTTATAATTACTATTAATTACATTACCATTTTGTATTTTTCGCTCGTCTCATTGACTTTTAACGTTTATAATTTATTTTATAGATTGTATCAATGTTTATTTATTCTAAGTTCTTTAAATTTTATTTAAAATAAAACAATAATATGAATCTTTAAAAAATCTTTACAATTTAATTTTACACCAATATTTTAATTTTCTAGAAGTTTTTATTATTAAAATTAAATTCAATACAGACAATATAGGTTAAACTTGTTAGAGTTGCCGCTAACGCACACAAAAAAATGGTCATTTCTATTTTAGCTTGTGGCATTCCTCTCCCAATCATTTAACTAGGATAGGTGGCAGAAGAAAGGTATGCACGTATACACCACAGGAGGCACTTTTTTCAGGATTGGTAGAGGCGGTTCTCTATACCTAGCTGAGGCGGCACTCTATTCTTCGCTGAGGTGGCACTCTATTCTTAGCTGAGACGGCACTGTATTCCTAGCTGAGATGGCACTCTATTCTTAGCTGAGACGGCACTCTATTCCTTGCTGAGGTGGCACTGTATTCCTAGCTGAGGCGGCACTGTATTCCTAACTGAGGCGGCACTCTATTCCTAGCTGAGGCGGCACTGTATTCCTAGCTAGGCCATCTACTAAATTCGTTTCCCCCATAGGCTTTCAAGTGACCTCCAGCACTCTAATACCCAGAAGAGTAATAGCCCATTAGAGTAATACCCCAGAAGAGTCACACCCTAGCAGAGTAAAAACCCAGCAGAGTAAAAAAAAACCCAACAGAGTAAAAACCCCAGCACAGTAAAAAAAAAAAAACCCAGCAGATTAAAAACCCAGCAGAGTAAAAACCCCAACAGAGTAAAAAACCCAGCAGAGTAAAAACCCAGCAGAGTAAAAACCCCAGCAGAATAAAAAACCCAGCAGAGTAAAAACCCAGCAGAGTAATACCCCAGGGTGGTTTGACATTTTGTCCCCGGACGATTCGACCCTGCCAGTTTGTTTCGACCCTAGGACGACCCCGGACGATTCGACCCTGCCAGTTTGTTTCGACCCTAGGACGTTTGGACCCTGGTCGGTTCGACCACAAACGGTTCGACCACAGGCGATTCGACCAAAGGACAGTTTGACCACAGGACTTTTAGAACCCAGGACGTTTCGACCCCTTCGTATCTACACCGTAGAAACTTTTATTTTTTATATTAATATACTTTTTAAATTTATTATTTTTAAAATAAATTTTGTGTATAAAAATAATTTAACTTAATATTATTATCCATAAAAATCGTTATTAGAACTTAAATACAGTTTGAAATCGTTAGTTGTACATACACGGGCAACCAGTCAACACTCAACACGTAAGTCCTTACACTCTTATCCAACTCCATCCCCACCCCGTCTGATGTAATCGGACAATAAAAAGGCAATGTGGTCAGATTATGAAGGTGCCCACATTTTCTCCGCCCCAACTGATCCTATTTACCTACCCCGTAACCCTCGCCAGCAAACGGTGTGCTGTAGTGATCATTGAGTTGACTTTAGCCTCCTAGTATGTCATGAAACCCATGGACTAAATGTAAACAACAATGACATAAAATTCAGTCAGGTCATATAGAGTCAAGCTGCTTGAATGTTATTGTCTGCTTGGCGGTGGTATTAACTATTGAAATTTATTAACTTTAAAAACTGAAAACTTTATACTTATACGTCATATTAAATTTAGCATATCTGTGAGGAAGGTCTTCACGTGCTAATGAACACAAGAAACAGAAGGGCGCAGGTTCGTAATGGTTTCAGCGACCAGAGTTGTGTGTGAGTTGCTTTGTTCAGCATGTCAACACCTTCTTAATTTTTTAAAAAAAAATTCATTTATTAGTGAAAATCTTTGAACGACTTAAATAGGCCTATATACATTTTTAAAACCCTATAATAAATTATGTCCTTTTTAATTTTAAGCGAATTTGGGATAGGAGTGGAGATTCTGTTTTTAATTTTTAATGGATAATATACAAAAATTAATTTTTAAAATAATAATTTTATAACGAAAAACAAAGAATAAATAAAAAGTTTAAACATTTCACAATGTTAAATGAAATGAAGGTCTTGCAATGTCCAGGGTCAAAACGTCCTGTGGTTGACCTGTCTGGGGTCAAATCGTCCATGGTCAAACCATTTGTGGTCAAGGCGTCTGGGGTTAGAAATGTCCTGTGGTTGAACTGGCAGGGTCAAACCGTCCGGAGTCAAATAGTCTGTTAATTCTACCCCAGCAGAGTGAAACACCAGAAAGTTAAAGCCCAGCAAAGTTATTATGACACATCTAACATGGTGAAGGTTGGATTATTTTATTGTCTGACCACTGGACACTTTTAGCTCAACTGTTATAAACACTTATTTTTAAACAGTGTTCCTGGTGAAGATGGGAATACAGTTTAAGTAATCCCTGGTAGGATTCTAGTTCTTCATTAGAGATATCTGACATACACTATACTCTTGTTGCTTAAAGAGCAGTTAAAGGCTATAAAAGTTAAAGCCATGGTACAGGTGGCTTTCAAGTGCCCAGTCAATTTTAGGTGGGTTCCACTCGGGGCCTATGATGTCACCCACCATCATCTAAAAAAAATGAATGTTTTCAAAAAATTTCAACCATAAAATTAAATGTCCTATTATTGGCGTGACACATACACCCTGAATATAGCACTGCAGGTAAATATCTGCTTGTCATAGCAGGGATAGGAGGTCACTTCCCGGCATTGGTTGTGTTTTGTAATATTTATTTTTATGCGCAAGGTTCAAATTTTGCGCAATAGAGTATCTCTGGTAGATATCGCAGTAAATAAAGAGATTGAAAACATTGCACTGAAAATCAAAGGAGATTTAACTTTGACCTACAGGGGTTAGGACAACTTTAGAAAAAATCATGTTAAGCCTGGTCCCTTTTGGAACTCAGGACGTGTTAGCGCATTTTCGTATTATGTATCAGTACTTATGTTAGATATCAGCATTATGTAGTTATCAGTAATTGTGTTTAGATTTTAGACATATTTTTATGAATTTTCTTGTGTAATGAATATACCTGAAATTTTTTTTATTTAAAAGTCATTTCTTTACATTTTAAATTTTTTAATTTTCTCTTTAATCTAACTACAAGTGGTTTGTGGTCACTGAAATAGGACTCATAAATGAAACATTCTAAATTGTAATCAGCTAATCGCCCAAATACTCCGTCAATTGTTGTTTGATAGATCGTGGTTGCCAATCTTGGTGAAAGTAGTTGAATGTTGAAGCTTGTTTCGAAAAAGTTTTCAATTTCTGCCCCTGGGCCGCTAAGATCTTGATTGAAGTCACCACAAATGATGACGTAAAACTCTCTAAACTTTTACACATATTCTAATGACGTCAACAAAAAAAAAAACTAATACTTTTGATAATACTAAGACTTCCGGCAATGGCGGCCGTTGCCTGCGCCAGTGTTATCTCTCGATTCGCAATGTTTTTTGGTAGTTTTAACGGGGTTTTTTAACGGATCGAGTAACTGAGTGTTGATGAACAAATGGCAGATCAGGACATACAAAAAACATATATACATCATGGGTCTAGGACTTATGGTTGCTGAGATCTAGGGTGATGACAGACGGACGGACAAAACGGGTGCAATAGCGCATTCGACTTCTCGAAAATGCGCTAAAAATTTAACCTATAAATAAATATAGGTATATTTCAAATATATCTTTATCCATACTTTTGAAAATATGTAATGTCTTTTTAAATAAATATACAAGGTTTCCAAAATTTGACTTTTTGTATGCGCAATATATGTATCAGTATCAGCCTAATTGGAAAAGTCTTTGAATTTCAGTCATCATTTAACATAAGGTTTTTTTAATATCAAGATGTTGAAATCTACTTACAAATAGACGTGCATGTCTTCTCTAATGCCTCCAGGGTATCGGTTAGTGTAAATGGGAAGTAATTGACATCCAACACAAGCAGGGACACAAGTAGGGTGCCATTAGCTTGCTCTTTGTACTCAATCAAATATGCGGTTACAACATTCTGAGGCAATGAGGACTGACGCCTTGCCCTTGAACTCTGGGCAGCAGACATCTCTGGTGTACCTGCACTGCCTAAGCTCACATAGTCATTCAGCTGTGTCACCTGCCTCCTGCTCCTGGCACTGGTGGATAGATTAGAGGCCCGAGAAGGAAACCGTCCATTGGTTTGCACAAATTCAAGGAATTTACTCAGACACTGGGCTGTGTCATTAAGACAACTTATGGCGAGCTGCAGGACTCTGTCTTTGGGGCTGCAGATGAAGCCTTTCACAACCAACTTGGGGACGCAGACTTCAGCCTCGCTACAGTTGTTATCCTGACATGAGTCCTTGCTGAACTGACATCGGTGGCCAGTTTTATCTTCGGGGCATTTACAAGTGAACGAGAAAACTCCATCAACACAAGTCTCGTAGACCTGACACGGGTTTGGAGAGCACTCATCAATGTTGGTCTCACAAGTTTTTCCCGTCCAGCCAGGTGCACACTCACAGGTGTAACTTGTCTTGTCATCAGTGGGCTTACATGCGGCCAGGTTCTTGCACAGATGACCTTTGCACGGATCAATCTCGGGCGGGGACAACTCACAATACTGGCCCGTGTAATCCTCATTACATAAGCAGGTAAAAGAGTTGACATCATCCTTACACTTGCCGTGCACACATTGCATGGAATTAGTCTGACGCTTGCAGTCATCAATCTGCAGACAGAGGTAGCCATCCCCTTCAAAGTCATCGTTACACTTGCAGCGGTACTCTGTGTTGTTAAGCTGGATGCACCTTGCGTTTTCATGGCAGGTCTTCCCATTGTCATAACATTTGTCTGATCTTGACACAACTACAGTTATAGTTCTTGATTTGCTCTCCTGGGTCTGAGTGTTTTTGGCCTCTATGGTTACCTGAGCGGAGTTACCAAAGAAGGTGCTGATGTTTTTGGCCAGAATCAGAAACTTGTTGTTTTGTATCCTAAACAAGGAGCTGGCATCTGCAGTTATAGTGAAGAGGACAGAATCCCGAACTGTTGCATTCTGGTCGTAGATTGCTCCCACTACATCTCCCTCCACAGCATTTTCATTGACCTAAGATGTTTGGAAAGTAAAAAGCTTGAAATAACAATTTTTACACAAATGACATTTAAAACGTTGGGGGACTAATTAAACATAAAACTCCTAAGAAATCACAGAAAAAAATATGTATTATATTATTATTTATATTTTAACTTTATTGTTTAAAATTTTCACACAACAATCAACAAACCATATATATATATATAAAGAATTTAAATAAATTGTGTTGAAATTTAACTGTTTGGAAAAGAATTCAGTGATGTTGAAAGGATCCATAATTTTACAATTTAAAACTTTTAAACCACTTTCAAATGAAATACTATACACACCATTTTTAATCAAGACTGATATAAAAAATAATGAGAGAAGTCATAGGAAAAATATCTCTGACAGTAGACAAACAAATAGATGAAATATTTAAAAACTATGATAATACATTAGAGCCAGTTATAACAGGTTGTTAGAAACATTAAAATAATAAAACCCAAATGAGCATTGATATACTTTATTTCTTTAAGTGATTTATGCATCAAAATTGTTGTCACTTGATAGGATGCAAACTAGAGGCTTGTAGCATAATTTAAGTAATTGAGGATAGTGTTAATAATGTGATAATTTGATAAAGAAAAAATAACAAAGCAACAGCACAAAAAAAAAAAAAAACCTTAGAGTTTGTAATTTATATTTTAAAACTGATAATTTTTTTTCATTGATCATAAATAATTAGAGAAAAATAAAACAGTACTCCTTTAAAAGATGACTCACCACTGAGTTTGTAATGGTGATATCAGGCAGTTTCAGTTCTTCAATGTCAATATCTGTAATCGTCAGGGTGATGGACTGCTCCATGGTCATGACAGGCTGACCACTGTCAGCCACATGAATTGTAACATTTATTGATGGATTCGGATGGTCAAGCACTTCAACAGGGAGTGACTTGACTAGCACAAGAACATTTCCTCTTTGAACCTATCAACATAGTGACCAGATCAGGTTTTGTTTTTAGAGATTTAGTTTTATTTCTCTAGAAGCCCTGAAGAAATTTGGATGAGCTACAGAAATCCAACATTATTAAAGGTAAAGGCAATTTTAGATTTTACTTGTAATTATAATGGGACATTGTCAAGAAGAAATCATTGTACTCTAAAATATCAAATTGAGAGTTTTAAATTAAAAAGATGTCAGTTAAAGTGGAAACCAAAAGAAAAACAACAACCCAAAGGTACATAGTTCTAATGATGAATGTTATAGAGAAAGAAGAGTAAAATTAATATATGAAACTAAAATAAATATTTTTAAAATTCATATCTAAAATCAGTAATGACTTCAGGCAGTTTATCTTTTTTTTAAACAACTCAAATGACTAAAATTGGCATGAAATGTAGAAATTTGAATTGAATTTTCCCTTCTTAATTTTCATAATACAAATTCAAAGAAGTAAATTATATAAAGAACAAACAAATTAACCAAAACAGCTGATTAACTGAGTACATTTACCTTGAATAGGTCAGAGTTTGCACCTATTGTGCTGAATGTGTGTGTCTGCCCAACGTCATCATCAATGGCATCCAAGGTTTCCACTTCATATGGAATGGTTGCATTGGCGGGTACATAGTGGGCACCTCTTAGAATAATGGCAGTGGGTGGCTCATTAATTCCTTGTACAGTAATGGAAACTTTCTGGATGAGAGATTGCATGCAGTATCAGGACTGACAAGTCATGGAGATCCACTTTAGAACTAGTGCACAAAGCTTATATGTAATTTTTGCTATCTATTTTGCTTTGAAAAGATCCCCCCTCACACAGATTTTTAAAGTCTAGTTAAAATATAGAAAGATAAAGGATACAATGTTGAGAATTAGTGACAGCAATAAAACATAAATCTATACTAGTATTTGAAAAGTTCCTGGAGTTTTGTTTTTGTTTTTTAATAAGCTTCCCTTTAACATATTTATAGCAAATCACTTGTACTTGTATGGTTATCTTGAATCTTTATAGCAGTAATAAGAGTAAAATAATTTATTGTTTTTACCTTGAAAATATCAAATTCACCATCAGAGCAGCTAATGTTGATACTGTAGGATGAAAACTTTTCAAAATTCACTTCACCACTGACTACTAACTCGATGGCTTCATTAATAGATGTAATAAACTGGGTGGAAAGGATTTTAAAAAAAAAACAACAAATTATCATCATAAAGATTATTCAATAATTAAACATTGTTAGGTGACAAAAGTTATGTGCAAAATTTTGGCTTGAAAGCATCACAGAAGGTGGGTCATTTTTTACTTTTGTTTTTCCAGCATGGGCGAGACCAACCACAACAGAAAGAGAGACAAGACAATGAATTTAATATAAAGGATTTAAAAAACATTTAATTTTTTAATTCAAAAATACAATAGAGTAATTTGAGAGAAGCATCATAATAAAGTGTGCAATATTTGTTGGAAGTAAGATACATGTCAACACAAGCTCAAAATTGGATTCAGGAATTGAGACAAGTACTTGAACATTTTATATTAGATTACAGTTACTTCCCTTGAGTTAAAATCTATGCTACACTAAAAGATGTGTGCTCTATTCAAAACATTGAAAAGCATAATCATGGGAACTATAATTTATCATAAGTGAAAGATGCCACAGATCATACTGAATTAGTTTCAGCTGAGAGCCTTAGAATCATGTGGCTACACAGGAGCCGTAACGAAACAGTCGCCACCTTGGGAACAAATTTAAAAACATAGGAATCAATTTTGTTTAAAAATTTGTACAAGTCTGTTTCAATTTAAATATGAAAATAATAACAAACAACAAAAATCATACTGAAAATGGGACATCTTTGTCCACTATTTGACATGAGTGAGTTTGGTTCAGATCCTCATCCTCAACATACACTTCAGACAGCACAGTATTTGTAGGGGCGTGCTCTATGACACTCAGGGGTTCATTCAGAGTTATGGCAGTTGGTGGGTCATTGGAGTCTGTAATCTTAATGTCAAAATCAACCTGTAGGCAAATAAAAAATAAAACTATTTTAAAAAAACAAGAGGGAAGAAAACAAATAATTAAAATTTTTGTTTGTCATTTTTGCAGAGAATGAGCAACATATGAATTTGTAGTACTTCAACTTCAAATAAGAATCAATAGCTCCCAGATTGTGTACTTACAGTCAATGATTGGGGCAGGGTGCCAGAGTCTGTGCTTGTGATGGAGATTCTATAAACATTAGAGCTTTCATAATTGAGCCTTGATTGGCCAAACTCAAGCCTATCACCAACAATAACAAAATGACCTGCAATAAAACAAAGGAATGGGATGGGTTTCATCTTAAAATAAAAAAACAACAAACAAACACACACAATTTTATATAATTTTGTTTAATGGAATCAATTTTTATGAATAAATTTTGAATGTAGAATAAAAATTAAAAGAATATTTCTTTGTTTTGTAAGACATACACAAATTGAAATTAAATTTTGACTAGTTTATTTTGATCCCAAAAAATGTAATATTTAATCTTAAGACTTAGCTAATTCTCTTACTTCAGTATAATTTTAATTAATTTTAAAACTCTTGTTACCATTAGCAGGTGGAGTTTCTTTGAGGGTGTATTGAAATGTTTGAGCTTTGTCTGGATCCTGGGTCTTTATTGTGGCAATGAGTGTCCCCCTTTTGGCTGACTCAGAAACTTGGTCATTGGTCAGTGTTATGTTGGTGGGCCTCTCATTGATATCATTCACCTGAGTAGTGAAAATAAGTTTTTGGATAGTTTGGGATTGGTTGAACAGCACTAGAAATATGCAGTGATCTGCTCGCTCAGTCTCATTATGACGAAATACAATTTCTTTAAAAAATTGAATTAAACTTACAATTTCTGCCATTGCAGATAACTCCATAAAAAAAAACAACAAACTATTGATGCACAATAACATGGGTGAAATGAATATTGACAGGCATCCAGAATTTTAAAAAGGAATACATACCTGAATCTCAAAGTTGGCCAGAGCATAAAGGCCATTTTCATCTGTTGCTCTTACTGTCAGTGGATATTTAGACACTTTTTCATAATCAAAAACTGTGAGAGCAACTAAAGAACCATAACCTTGTATTTCAAAATTGTTGTTGCCTTCCAAAGAGAAAAATATCTGTTGACAAACAAAACCAAAATAAAATCTAATAAACACAAAATCTTAAAAGTGAAAATGAATCCGGGGTTATTTCTAGCTTTGCAGGTTATGGCATAGAAATGGGGGTTCATTGAAAGTTAAATGGTGCATTCGGGAACTCTTTGAAAGCTGTGTGGTTTGTAAATATTCAATAAGCCCAGTCTATAAGCCATGATGATTTTTAAATAGAAAATTTTATAAAACAACAATAAAACTTATTGGTTAACAGTCGATGACAAATTGCACTCAAATCTACCCAGGTTAATGCATCTAAAATTAAAGCTTTCTTTACCTTTTGACTGTCAGGGTCAGTGGCTGATATTTCTGCTACCAGCTGTTGAACAACATTTCCTTCATTGATGCTAGAAGTGGACAGCATGATGTTATATGGAGGTTCATTAACATTGGTCACATTGACAATCAGAGATTTGCTGACCTTGAGATGTGTGCCATCTTTGCCTGAGTCCTGGCAAGTAACCTGAAGAGAACATTGATCATGTAATTTATTGTAATAGATTTTAACTGAAAAATGCATGCTATCAGTAAATCAGGCAAGTTACAGTTGTTGTTCTTTCAAAATTAGGAAGATAACATAAACTACATACATTTGTTCTAATCTGTGATTAGAATTACAATACTATTATTGTAATAATTTCTAATACTGCACTTTACTTTTAATATATACCCATAAAAGAATGACTAATTACAAATCATTTCCATTATTAAAAAATCATTAAAAAAATAACTACATTTCTGAAAATTGAGTGAATGAGTTGATTAATTTCATTAAAATGAAAAGTGCAAAAATAATTTGAAAATAGTTTATCTTTGCTTGAATATATATTTGAAATTTGAAGGATTATTCATGATTTTAATTATTGATTACTGTATTTTTTTATATAATTGTTCGAAAGCCTATCTTTTTTGGACAAAATCTAGGAGAAAAGGTTGTAAATCATCAAGGTCCTTGTCTATATACTACAAGATTCAACTGCTCTGCCAGAAGCTATAAAATATTAAACATCTGCACTTATCTCATTTATTCACTTTTGTAAATTAAAAAAAAATTGTTTTACAAATTTTGACCGATTTAGCTTGTATTTTTTTAAAAATGTGACCATTTTGTTTACGCTGTCCTATTATTATTGGGGGTCGGCTTACAAGCGGGTCACACACTTTTTATACTATTCTCTTCCAAAAGATTGGAGGTCGGTCTATGAACAAAGGGACTATAGAACAAAAATGCAAATTAAAAAAAACAAAAGGCAAATTAAGAAAAACAAAAATTATATTTAGCTAGAACAAAAAAGCTACTTATACTTATATTGTGGTGTCTTTCATTTCATTAGTCAAGACTTTTGGCAATTAACATAGATTGGACAAAAAGATTTACTCATAAATGGAACAGTAGGAGAGGATAAACAAGACCAGTGTTTTAAAAAAAGTGAATAAGTATCTACCTCATTTCTTCCATAATGAGGTTAACTTATTGTTAACCGATAAGAAATCAATATAAGCTATTCCCCTTAATCACCAAATATTAAAATTGATGGTGCAAAGGTTAAAATGTCATCTTCAGGCCTTTACCTCTACAACATATGTTTTCTGTTTTTCATAATCAATTCCAAGCCTAGAAACCTGTAGATTCAGTCCATTGTCCACCTGAAAAATTTAAAAGATGTTGAAAGATTGTTTATATCCAAGTGATGTAGATTTAACGACACCTATTGTAACAATATGATTAAAGAGCCTTTCCTAGTCTCTGTTAAATACTTCTAGAAATTAAAAAGAAAAATATTATTTTAAAAAAGAGTTATTTTTTAATTTGTTTTCTAACTTACCTATATTGTAAATTAAGTGTATTTTAGATCTATTAAGCACATATGTTGTTGTTTTTCTGTACTGATCAATGAGAACAATTCTCATCACATTAGCCATGTGCTTTGGATAATAAGCACTTAGAATATTTTTTTTAAAAAAAGAAGCTTCTACCTAAATTAATATGAAAACACAATTGTGGGAATTATTATTTAATAAACCTATCAATATTAACAATTTTTAGGTGCCAATTCAAAATTCAATAAATTACCGTAAAGGGGACAGCTTCTAAATTGTTGACAACACAGCTGTGACTTTGATTACGGTCTTGATCTATTACTGAGAAGGCTCCTACAAAGCTTCCAACAATAACATCTTCTGGAATCTGTTCATAAACAAATTTATTCCATGAAGTTTTACATTAACATAATTGAAACACAATCTCTCATCCAGTGGCGTAGCTAGTGGAGGGGGAGGGGTTCCAAATTTGAAAGTCCTCCTAGGCCCCCCTTGAATTTTTTTTTTTACATTAAATCTTACGCCATTGGTCAAAATACAGAGACCCCCAAAGAGGCCAAATCCCCCTTAGCCCAAAAAGAGGCCAAGCCCCCGGGCCCCCAAATCCCTAGCTAAGCCACTGCTCTCATCATAGATTATTAAAAGAAGTAAAACATATACTATATGGAATTTTTAAATGGTTAAAATTACCTGCACAAAAATATACTATTATTTTTCAATGAAACCAAAAAAGATAAGGTAGTTTTTTTTATATATTGTGAAAAATTAAAATGGCAAAAGCTTTTAAAATTAATAATCAATGAATAAAATAAAAAATGTTACTAAAAAATAAAATGTTCAAAGATGATCTCACTTGTGAGTTGTTAAGAAAGATATCAGTGGGCGGGTCATTGCCATCTGTTAACATTATCCTTATGGTGTCATTTAACCCAAGTCTTGGGTCGCCAGAGTCCATAGTTTGGACAACTACACTGAAAATGGGGAAGCTTTCAAAATCAAGAGCCGTGTTGTTAGGTCCCACAGTCAAGGTGCGGCCATTCAGCTGAAATGTGTTCAGCAGTTCTGGTGAGCTCTTGGTAGTGTCAAGTCTATAAATAAATAGAGAAATTAATATGTAAACTCATCAGTTCATAAAATATCATTTTCAACAACTTCCTATATAAATAACGTTCACAGTTAACTTTGAGTAAAACAGTTTTTAAAAAAATTGTTATAATTTTGTGTATTTAATTATTGTTGTTGAAATCGTACCCAGCAGCCACTGATATCAAGGTGTATGAATACGTCTGATAGGGTTCAGGATCAAGTGTATTCAGGTCACCGATGATTGTCCCAGGGGGAGAATTTTCAATTAGTTTCCCTCCTCCATAGATGTTAATTTGTTGTGGAGGTTCATTGACATCAAGAACTTTGATCTAAGGTATCATGAAATTTAAAGTTTTATATTTATCTTTGAAATATGTTTGATGTATATTTTTTATATGAAGGATATATATATTAAATTAATTAATGAAACAACTTTTCTTTTTGATGATTAACGTAGCTTATGTGTAACATATTGTCATTTTTGTGGTTAGTATTATACGAATGTTTATTTAATTAATATATGTATGTTATTTTCTCAATGTAAAGCGCTGTGAGCCAGGCTCCTTGCTAGTATACAGCGCTATATAAATTATCAATTTATTATTATTTTTATTATATATGAACCTAGTCATCAAGTATGTGGCAATAAACAATATAAAAGCCCCAGTCACTCACTCACGTCTGTCTCCATAATGCTGAGGTACATAGTACAACAGTCCATAGCAGTTAAAAAAGAGTGTGGTGTTTCTCACCATAAAATATTATATGATGTCATTGCTTGAGGTTATAATTTAATTTTGGAAAAGGGAATGATGTAAAATGAGGATTTGAGCATTTAAATTATAAAATACTTTGTGTACATTGCAGGAAGTTTAATATTTTGTATTTATCAAACAAGGATAAGTTACTTGGACTTTTGAAAAAATGGGCGCAGTAGGCGCACTACAACCCCTAGTAATTAAAGAGTACATTTGAGGAGTCATTTGTCAGGTGATAAAGGGTATTGTATTAATTATCTTAAACATTGTTTGAAGTGACAAAAGAGATTTATGTATAAAAATGGATAAATTTAATATGCATGACAAGAGTAATAATCACCATGAATTTTGCAGTCAATTCAGATTCATTTCCATCCTTATCCAAAGAAAAGCATGACACATTAACACCAACCATTTCAGCTTTCTCAAAATCAAAGGCGGTTACAGCAATTATTTGGTTGCTCCCATCAATAGAAAATTCATGATTTTTCGTCTCACAGGAAAGAATGTACTGTGGCTGTGGAAAAGTTATAAAAAAACTGATATGTATTTCATTCATAGAAATAAATAGAACTTGAAAATTGCAATTTATCTATGAAGTTGAAAAATTGAAATGCTGGGATTTAATTTTTTGAAAGAATATACATTCGAACCCACTTCCCTCGAGCTCGGTTAGCTCGACCACCCTATTATGTCGACGTTTTTTATTGGAACCGCCAAATTCTCTCTTTGTCTTAGCATTTTCTTGTCGTTTAATTCGATTTTTTTAAGTCGCCGAAACCTCATAACACGAGCACAAAAAAGGGTCAAATTTGCCACTTAACATTGGTTATCTCGATCCCCATGACCAATCGCCAGCTTTTGAAAATGTTAGCTACTGCTTTGTTCTCATTGTTTCATTCATAAGAAGTGGCCAAGTGCAAAAGCCATTTAACTATTGGTTAGAATTAATTAAAATATGTCAAAGTTGAAGGTTCAAAAGTTCAAAAGGAGTACCTAATTTATTTGTGTACGTTTATATAGAGAAGAGTTCGCTTTGTCATGAGTCATATATAGGTCACGATAGACCATTCTGAGTCCATTGTAAGCTGAGGGGACGGACCCAAAGAAGATGATTATGAAGAGAATGGTTCGGGGACAATGAGGGGATGTGTAGGTTACTTATTTGTGTAGCTTGTAAGGAAAATCAAGCAAGTGGCTTCGAAGGCACAGTATCGCTCAATCTGGGAATCACTGCAAAACGGCGTTATATTTAAACTTAAACGGTCTTTAAAAACGAACGGTCTTAACAACCTTAAGAAAGAGTGAAGAAATAGGGTCCCGATATTCCGAAACGATTCTGATTAATCGTCCCATCACTAATTAACGCACAACACGTACATAAAGAAATTTCAAGCGCATGTTAATATTTTGCCGCCATATTGGTTTTCGCTTTAACTCGATCATCGGTTATGTCGATGCCATTTTTCATACCCCAACGCCGTCGACTTAAGCGGTTTCGACTGTACTTTGAAATATGGACAAGAAATAATTTAAAAATGATGATGAGGTGAATTTTTGTAAGAAAGCTTGAAAAGTGTTACATCAACTGAAACTAAAAATAACTTTTCTTATAAAAGTAAACCTTCAGTAAATCTTTGTGCTATCTAAAAGTTCTTTTTTTATATAGATTTGTTCTAGATTATCTGTTTTCTTTTATGACCTTCCCTCCAGCAAATATATTCAACATTACAAAATTTTCCAAACGGCAGCAGAATTGTATATTTTAAACTCACAGCTGATAACTGTGTTTGAGTCAAAGTGTTGATAAGAGCAAGGGAGCCAACTATTGTGCTGATGTTATTTTCCTGGACTGTTTTTGGACCATTGAGCACGATGGCTTTGGGAACATCGGCTGTCTCAGTAATGATGAGGTCAATGTCCTTGATAAAGTACAAACTTGGCACACCAGAGTCAGTGCAGTTGAGAGTTATCTTCACTGTTGTTTTATTCACTGGTACTCCACCACTGATCTGAGGAGAAGAAAAAAAAATGGGGGGGGGGGGGTCGTAAAAAAGTGATTTAAACTAAAGTATTATGTATAGAACAAACTCCTGGGGCTGTATACAAATGACAGTGACAACACTAAATAAAAAATGAAACTATGATATCTTTTATATCAGGGGAGGGCTGTTATTTTGGCTTGGTTGCCACTTTATGGATTTTAGTGGAGGGCCGCACCATTTAAAATGATTATATATTTTAAAAAAAAATTAACATCAATGTTCCCACGGCCGCGCATATATTGGACCGATGCCACGCAGCAGTTTAGATTTACTGCGCAGAAAATATAGTAAAATAAGACACAAAAAATGGATGCTGTGAAAATTTGCACTCGAGATTTTTTACTTTGCACACGGAGTAACGAACATTACTGGAAACATTGGTTAACATTACATTTCATTTCAGAAAAAATATAAATATAAATACTATCATAAAAATCAATGTATAAGCACAAAAAGTGAGAGTTTTATTAAATTCATTTACATGTATTGTGTTAATGACATATTATCTAGATTTCAAGCTTCTATCACCTTTAAATATAGAATCAGTTAAATTAGACAAGTTCACCTTATCAAACTTTTTAAAACATTTTTTTTTAAAAATCAGAAGTGAAGTTGTTTATTGAGATTCTTATCACTGCCTGCAAGTTTATGTCTGTTAGAGAGCATCTTTATTTACTCTTGTTGATCTTCATGGAAGAAAAAGTTTGCTATGTAGATCCAGATATAGAGAACATTTTCACAGCTAATGTTTTCACACATGGGAATTTTTCAGTAGGCAAAGATTGTATCAAAGTCAACTAGTGTCACTTTATTAAAAATTTCTTTCACTGAGTGATCTAGCTGAATGTCATGCAGCTCTTATGTTGGGATATCAATATTAGTAGAGACAGGTCATAGCTGCTCTAATGGAAAACACAATCTTAACTTTCCGTCATGGACATGAAGCAAATCTCAGTTCAAAGCAGATTTCCTGAATGTCTTGACGGGCCACAAAAAACTCTCTGACAGTCTGCCTGTGGCCCAAAGGCCGTACTTTTCCCCACCCCTGTTCAAGATTCAGCTGGTTATTTTATTAATGAGGGGAAAAAAACTAGGAAAAGATACTAATGTTCCTTTAGCTACTACCCAAAGCTGATAATCAAATTTAAAGATTTTAAACCCAATGTTGAAAAAATGTTTAAATGTACCAAAGTAATTTGGACTATGAATTGAAAAAAATATTTATCAATTAACTGCGCATAATTAACAAATACAATCTTATATGTTACAGACGCTCCTTCTGTACAGAAGATTATTGTGTCCTACTCTTTTTAATTTTTTGTGCCTGAGACATTTTAATTTTTAATTACAACCAAGCAGAGACAAAATTTACATAGAGCAGACATGTACTATTTATTTCTACATGGTTTGATTCTTAAAATAATTTTAGATTCTTTACTTACTCAAATCAGTTCAAAACCTCAAATTAATGTTCAAGCCTATCATGCAACTGAGCTAAGGAACATTCAAATTTTGCATCATGTTAATCTGACTTAAGTCCATACTACCTGAAGAGCAAGTCCTTCCTTGCTGACTTTGAAATTTCCAGTGTCATCTTTGAAAACAACACATGTGTGACTTTGTTTCTGCGTGTTGCTGCCTGTATTGTCAGGATCGGACACAGTTATTAAACTTACAATTTCACCATCTTTTGCTATCTGGGGAACCTGGGAACCAAGGAAATGGTTGGTTAGTCTATTTTATTTATTGTTATGGGCTTAATTAGTGCTCATTAAGTCAGGCCTAAATAGATAAGGTGTTATGATAAGACTACGAAGAATATATAAAAGTACAGATGGATAACATATATTCCAGGTTGATTGGTGGGGATGGAGGAAGAGGGGAAGAGAGAGATAAGTTGGTTTATTTATTAATAAAAAAATTAATTTTCATAAAAGTTTGGTCATTTTAGTAGTGAAAAATATATTTTAAAAAGAAAACTATCAATCATTTTATAGAGAAAACAAAAAATACTTCAATGAAAAGCTTACAGCAGTGGTGGACAACTTAGTGTCAGAGGGTGGCTCATTGACATCCTTCACTGACACTGTGAAAGTCTTAGAGACATTTGCAGAAGGTATTCCATCATCCATGCACCGGATAGTCACCTGATAAACTGACTGCTGCTCAAAATCCAGTCCTTTAGTGGTGACAAGTATTGAACCATTGTCAACATTAAAAACATTCCAGTATGTAAGAATCTAATGAGAGAAAAAAAAATTATATGAAGATTTTAACAAGTGGCAATAATACCTTTTTTTTAAAATAAAACTAGTGTGGTAATTCAAATATTTTAAATCTTCTGTCTAAAGTCCTTTAATATCACAAGTGGAATTTTTTAAAATTATTTATTTTAAAGTTAATGCATTTCTGTAAAAATTGCAGCTGGATTAGTATTTGCCAAATTTTGTTACATATTAAAGAAATAATGACTTAAATGTGTAACCAGATAAAGTTCAAAATAAAAATCAAATTGATGATTTTTTAGGACGACTGAAATGATTGCTTTGCTAATAATTTCCAACAATGTCACTCCAGAAGTTATTATTATAAAAAAATTTAAAAAATGATTTGAGTTGGTTTCAGGTATTTTATAATATTATAAGTTACTTGGAAATAATGATGCTGTCCAACATCTGGGTCATCACAAGACAAGCCTCCAAGTTTAAATTTCTCAACATTTTCTGGTATTTCTAGATTAGGGGAGGTTATTGATATGTTCTGTTGAAATGAAACAGTATGCTTAATATTAATCTTAATGACATAACATAGCTAAGTTTTGATGCTTAGACAAGAAGAAATTCTAAAAAAAGTCACACACCAAAATAATATAAATTCAATCAATTAAATTGATTATAAAGATAAAGTTTTACTTTTTGTAGATAATGAGTGTAAATATTAATTAATGTGGGGCATGAATAAAAACCAATGTCTATGAGAAATAACCTGTTATTAACTAATAAAAGATAGAGATGAATTGACCAAGGGCCACCTATCAATGACGTCACGCGATTTTGGCCGATTTCTAACCCCCCCCCCCTCATCACACTTTGTTACAAAAACTAAGATCCCCGCTTTCTCAATATGACGTCACAAACCTGTGAGCCCCCCACCCAAAGAGGTATTTTCTTTTTGAAAATGAGCATGTTTCAAATCACTTTTTTGTAATTTTAGTATGTATTTAATGTAAGGCTGCATTTAAATATGGTAAAAGGCATGAATCCATGTAAAACTTCATTAAATAAATAGTAAGAAATTGAATTTTTAAGTGGAATTTTTATTTAAAGTAGTTTGTTTTGATGTGACTTATCAATTCTTAAACTTCCCCCAACCCCCTCATCACACATTGTCACAAATGTGGGGGCCCCCCTCACCCCTAGGTGCGTGACGTCATTTATGGACGGCCCCCAAGCAAATAAAGTTATTACAAAAATAAAATATTATTAAAACTATTCCCAATGATTGGCAAAAGAGGAAGTAAAGGGTGATACATTAAAATGGTGGATAAGTGAGGTCTTTTAAAATTAAAAAAAGATGACATAATTAAAACCAAAACCTTGAGTGAAACTTTAGTTCAAAGTTTTTCTTGGTGTGTTGTTACTTACATAAGGTGGGTCATTGGTGTCAAGGATGGTAAACTCCCATCTGTTTGTGATTGACAGCTGACCTTTGTCTTTGGAAATGATCTCCAAAACCAGTGGTGAAGATGGAGTTGAGTACTTAACAGTCTGGGAAAGAAAAACCTTCTGGGTGCAGACAGTGAATGTTGACCCAAGGCTTGCTATCAATTTCTGAAAGTAAATTCATCAATAAAAAAATCATGATGTATTCATTAATCTATACATAAAGAATTTTAGACCAATATTAATGCTAAACCACAAGATTCTATCACTATCTTATGGCTGTGGAACAGTCTTCCAATATTTTTGAAAGAAAGGGACAACAAAGACCAAGTTCTGACAAATTTGAAGACTCTTTTATTTGAGAGAGTATTTGAACATCAGAGTTAGAGTACAACAAGCATGCTAGGCAATCGTGGATAAAGTCAGCACTATTGAAGAAAGCCATCATCATCATAGAAAAACTATAACCTGCACCAAATAAAATTTCAACAAAGAACTAAAACAAATCTCTTACATATGATACTATAATTTATAATACTTTAGAGGATTTAAAATTGGAGTTGAGTCAACAATGCCAACATTTTTGCGATTTGCTTGAAATCACATTCAAGGGTGAAAGCATTTTAGGAAATAGTAAAAATAAAATGGGCATTTGGAAGTAAAGTTTCAAAACTGTGTGAGCACTACTTTCCTTGTGATTGACCTTTTTGAAACCTGATCATATAACAATTTTGATAACTCTCTTCAAGCCAAATAGGATTTGCACATTTTTAAAATGCAAATGAATATAGATCTATATTTTAATTTTTAAATTTAAAAAAAAAAAATTCTATAACTATTTTAATTATCTAAATATCTGATTTGGCATGTGTGGTTTATGATAGAAAAAACCTTCCTACTGTTTGACATTTTGTAGTTTTTTAATATTATTTCTGGTTTCTTTAGCAGTTCCCAAACATGTGTTAAAATACTAAAATACTACCTTCTGACATGTAGGTCCAGATGAATCTAATTTAAAATTTTGAGATGAAGCTGAAGTCAGTGTCATGGAGGCGCTGTCAATATTATCAGGATCAACAGTCTCAATCAGTGCAATCAATGTATTGACAACCGTATTTTCAGGGATTGAGAATTTTGTGCTAAGTGTTGCATTGATGTTCATCTGGACCGGTGGCTCATTGACATCTACAACAGTAATCGTGAAATTTCTTGCAACCTGAAATAAATAAATGTATCTTATGTGCAAAATGCATAAAAGACCAAGGTCATGGCAAAATGTAATTCGGATAATGGGTAAAAAACTGGAGGAAGTCCCTACCTTTAAATATCTAGGGGCTATAATATCCGATGAAGGCTCAAAGCCATAAATTCTTGCCAGAATGGCCCCAACAACTGCAGCAATAAGCAAACTTAAACATATCTGGCAAAGCAAGGAACTCTCCCTGAAATCAAAGATTTGCTCTTTGGCAATGTCAGTCTTCTTGTATGGTTGTGAGGCTTGGACGCTCACCGCAGACCTCCAAAGAAGATTTAATGCGCTAGAGATGAGATGTTTTCAAAACGGACTAAACATCTCCTGCGCAGCGCACATCACGAATGAAGGGGTCTGCGATAAAATAAGTGCTGTCATTGGCCCTTATGAGGACCTTCTCACCTCAATTAAAAAGAGGAAATTACGATGGTATGGACACGAGACAAGATCTGGAGGCCTCTCAAAGACCATAATGCAAGGCACAGTCCAGGGAAGAAGAAAAAGATGCAGACCAAGGAAGAGATGGGAGGAAGATATCAAAGAGTGGACCGGCCTGTCATTTAGCGACTCCCAGAAGGCAGCACAGGACCATGACACATGGCATGAGGTGGTGTGCAGTTCAAAATGGTGCCCAAATAACCAAATGACGGGTTAAGGGACAGTTCAGTTCAGTTCAGATCTTACAACACTGTCATCATTAAAAAAAATTTTTTAATTAATTTGTCAGTCTGTAAAAGCTCTTTTGTGACTTACAGATTTCACGGGTGAGCCATCATCTGAAGCTGTTAGCTCAACAGTGACCCTTGGTGCGGTCTCAAAGTCAAGTCCGGCACTGACAACAAGTTGGTTGCCCTTAATCGTGAAGTAATCTGAGTTTGCAATGGTGAATCTGAGGGTTTGACCGGCATCTGGATCCTGGGCAGCTATTATCCCAACCAGGGTGTCAACACCAGCTGACTCTGAGACAGTCATGGCTGCATTGACAAAAATTTACCCTCATAAAATATTATGATAATTAAGAATGAACCTCCAGTGGAGAATATGTATTTTGTGTTTATTTGTAAAGTTCTTAATTTAAGTTTTTATAACACATTGAAAGTGAAAGCAATTGATTTATAAAAATCAAGTTACATAATAATTTTAAAAATATAATTGTAATTAAATGTTGCAGTGCTAATGGTTATAGTAAGATTTCATTGTTATTACATTGACAACTTTATAACACATTGACGTAACATGCACATTTTGTGATAATATGATGGAATATGAAATCTTTAAAAAGGAGAATTAAAATGTCATATATCTAGAAGGGGAAGGGGCTGGGGTAAATGAGCCTTGTGATTTCACATTAAAGTAAATATATAATTGAAAATGTCTTTACTTAAATAGACTAAATTACAGCAAATTTCAACATTTCTCTACAGTACACCAATTTTAGTTATTAAAGTTCTCAAGATTTTTATTTTTTAATGAACAGAAGATGTGTCAATTTTTAATTTGAAAACTAATGGAGAATCACAACGGTTATAAACAAGTACACATATAGGTGAAGCTTAATAATTTGAATGGGCTTTGATGAAATTACAGGACAACATCATATGAGATGAGTGGGTGTGTTATAACAATGATAGTTCTTATAATTTTTATAAAAATGTTGAGATACAAGTCTGAGATAAAAATCTGAGAATAGGACAATCCTATGGGATGAATTGGGATAGAAGCACACATTTTTTGACAGTGATGGGGATGATCCTAGTTAATGTTTTCTGGGAGGTGCACTACATCTCTTTGCCGCTCTGAACCCCTGATCAATTTTAAAATGTTTTCCCATCAAAATTGCAATTTAAATTCATCTGATTTTTTATAAAATTCCCTTGATATTTATTGGTGTTTTTGTGGACCTCTTCCCTGCTCCACTAAAGTCCAAATTGCAAATAACACATTTTTTCCATAAGAAATTAATCTAAAAAAAGACCCAAAAAACAACTTAGGATTCAATTTATTGATGACCTTTTGCTGTGATATAATAATATTTTAATTAGACAGCGAGATGCTCACAAAATTAAAAACACTTAGGTAAAAACAGCCCAAAAATGAAACTAAAAATACTGTGCTAATCTTCAGATGCATAAAATAAAGAGTCTTAAAGCAAATAATATATAGAAATTATTACATGAGAGTTGAAGATTAGTTGGAGCATCGTTTTCATTAAGCACTCGAACCTCTAGATCAAACTGTGCAGACATGGGTGGAGTGCCATCATCTGTCACCTTCACTTTGACGGTGTAGCTCAGGCTTTGCTCATAGTCAAGTCTTGCAGAAGACACAACCAGGGAGCCATTAGCGACGCCAAAGATTCCGTTGATGCTGTCGGTCAGTTCATAGGTGAACTTCTGACGGACTTGCTCTTTGTTATCAGGATCTTCAGTGACAAAACTTCCCACCTCCACACCAACCCCTGCATCCTCTGATACCTGTTGTTGCATGTACAGGTCGGTGGGTTAAGTAGGACATTTTTAGACTAATTTTAAAAGTTAGAAATAAGAGAGTTTTTAAAAGAAGTTAGACCAACTGCAAAGTTTTTAAATACACAATTATCAAGTTTGCACCTGTTGTAAAGCTGAAAATGAAAATTTCTAGGAGCACTAAGGAATGACCCAAGATGTCAGAGGGTTAGAACCCCCCCCCCCCCAAAACTGAAACAAATGAATGAAGCTGTGGCCCTGCATCTAGAAATGCACTAGACCAACTAATAATTTCTATACAATGACCTACAAATGTTAAGTCTTAGTGTGTCCATGTTTTAAGTCTGCTATCTCCCCAGATCAGACAGAGACAAATTATTGTAATTAAAATACACAATACAAACTTTTAACCATTACAATGTCAGAAAGATTTTCTCTCTGTGATTTTCAGTGAGTAGTGATAATTTATATGAAACAAGTCTTCTTAACAAGAAGAGTGAGGAAAGAGGACAAGGGTGGGAGGGAGGGAGGAAAATGAGTACTATTTAAAAAATTTTGCTGTGTCATTAACCTTGTTTCTTGTCAGAGTGACAGATGTTGGGGCTTCATTCTCATCCTGCACTGCAATAGTAAAGTCCTTCTCAAAAGATAATGATGGCTGTCCACTGTCAAAGACTTTTAGCTTGATTGGTATCATTTTGACGAGTTCATAGTCAATAGTTGCTGCTGTTGTTACCTATGAATTAATCAGCATATCAGACCAATTAAATGGATTGCTTGGTAAGCCTAATATTGGGGAAATCTCAAAAAAGAATTTCCATCAATTTAGGAAGCAGCTGCATACTTTTTTTTTCTTGCATAACTAAAAAAAAATTTTTAATTTATAAATAAATCTATCCTCTGAATTTTGAGATTTTAACATATAGCAAAGATTTTTTTAATGAAATTTTTCACCATTAAAATTATAATTAATGAGCCCCCCACTCCCACCCTTCAAACAGTTGTATAATTAATTAACATGGTTCAAAATTTTCTGAATTTTTATGCAATGATAATAACCCCTTTTCAGTAGCATTCACAAGTTTCATTAAGCCACAACAAACGAGCAAGGGATTGTGTGGCTTGCACAATGCCCAAGACTCGAACCTGTGACTCTCTTTTGTCTTAGTTCGACAGTTCAGCGCGCTAGCGCTAGATTTATACAATGTGATCAGTTGTTATATGAAAAGGGCTTTAAAGTTTTTATTTAAAAAGAAATCAGTTGTTCTCAGAATTACCTTCAGAAGATTGCCAACAATGTAAAAGAAAGAACTTCCAGACACAGCAAATACAAAAGTCTGATTTTTGTCGGGGTCGACAGCTCCTAAAGTTGCTAAATTAATTCCTTTTGAGTTTTCCTTAACTTTAATTGTGTCAGTGGCCAGGTTGTTTATTAAAATTGCCTGGGAAAAAGAGGTTCAATTTCTAAATGTAATAGATCAAAAAGACAAACAGATTTAATATTTTATAAATAATCATCTGAAGAATAATAATTTGTGCAACACAGTATTAGTTTAATAAAGGTATTCACTTTTATATTGCCATCACACATAAATTAATATGATCTGTTAAGAATGAAAAAGAAAAAAGAAATAAGATAGGAAAGTCACAATAGCAAATAACTGTGACTGACTAAAGTAAAGCAGAGACCCAGGTGTGTGGAAGAATTTTAATTTAAAAGTTACATTTATAAAGATAGATTTTATGCTTGCTTCACACACAAAGATCTACACAAATTAAAATGAAAGTATTTCTAGCAATGGTAAAAATATTTTACCGTTGGTGGGTCATTTTCATCCTTCACTTGTAAGGTAAAGTTTTTGTCAAGTCGCAGCCCGTATTTGTCGATTGCTGTAGCAGTCAAAGAATAACTACTCTGTGTCTCAAAATCTAAGATCTTGTTAAGAATAATACTTGCAACACATCTTGTTCCTTGCTAAGACAAATTAAATTTCACTTTTTCATAGAAAAAAAATAACATTAAAAAATCCTTAAAACAATAAGAGGAAAATTTTTTAATTGAATAACAAATAAAGTCTATATTAACCCGAATATTTGAATATTGAAAAGTCTTCATTTGAAGAGCTATTAATGCAATCTTAGATTTCAAGGTTAAAGATATTAGGAAAACTAAAAACATAAGGGGGAAAAATTCTATGATGACATATCTGCCTTCCTACAATAAAAAAAAAAATTAAATGAGCAACTTATAAAATTTTAGTTCCACTAGAGTATTTATTAAAAAAAATAACATAAATATATACTATATTATATCTGATATTAAAAAAAGTAAGAAAATTACCTTGAAATATTTTACCCTTTCTAGGCTATAGTTATTGGACACTCACCTTATTCAAAGAAAGGCAACCTGCACCATCAACTTTTATGACATCCCCAGAGCACAAGAATGTGAGGTCTTCATCAAAATCTGGATCTTGGGCAACCAACTGGCCAATAAGAGTGCCAGATTTTGTACTCTCCCCAATTACTGGCTGATCAGCAAGAAAACTGGGTGTTGTTGCACTCTTGACACTCTCAAATGAAACTGATGTTGGAGGCTCGCCAACATTCACAATTTTAAAATTAAATGTAGATTTTGCCTGTAATTAATAAAAACTTAGAATTAATTTTCCATTACTTTCCACTTCTTTGGAATGTATTATGTCAAAACATTTCTAGACGATTTTGTGAACTTATATTTTATCTGTTACAGAAGCTCATTCTATACAGCTTTAGTGCCTTTGATTGACTTACTGACAAAGCTGGAGATCCTGAGTCTGTTACAGTGATTTCAACAGAGAGAGACAGGTTGGTCTCAAAGTCTAAAGGTCTGCTCAGAACAAGTTTGCTGTCAATTACTTTAAAATTTGTGGCTGTTGAGATAAATTTTTAATTGCAGAAAGGAATACTGAGAAAAAGCCTAGTGTCCAATAAAAATAACACATAGGTTTATTGGAAAGAAATTATCAGTCACTAGGATATTTTGTGATATCTTGTAATGAGAAACTGTTAAAAAAATAATACTTGATGGATGTTATTTACTTCTTTGTCAAGAAGAAACACTGAGCTATTGCCTAATACAACAGGTGTATTAAATAATATTTCACCATATGTTTTTGTCCTAAAATATTTTGTCGGCTATTAAGTCTAAATTTTACCAGTAATTACTCAAAGTTAGGAACCTGCAGTTTCAACAGAGAAAAAAAGGCTCTGTCCAACATCCTGATCTGTGGCAGACAACTGCGTTACAACATCTCCCACTTTCATGTCCTCCATGAGCTGCATGATGCCAGGGTTGGATATGACAGGGGGGTCATTTTGGTCAGTCACTTGTATGGTCAGGGCAAAAGTTGATGAAAGACGTGGGGAGCCTGAGTCTACAACCAGAATTTGTACCTGGTGGCTTCTCTGGGTCTCAAAGTCAAGGCCACACCAACTGACAGAGCAGTCTGCACCTTTCACAGTCAGCTAAAGGAAAGGGTGAGCATGTTAATGTAAATGTAATACAGAGCAGTCTGCACCTTTCACAGTCAGCTAATATATAAATATAATGTATCCAAAGCTGTAAGTAAATAAAAACTCTGGCAAATATGAGAGATTTTTAAAATTACATTTTAAATCAAAAGTTGCTAATGAGAGATTTTTAAAATTACATCTTAAATCAAAAGTTGCTAATGAGAGATTTTTAAAATTACATATTAAATCAAAAGTTGTTGAACATCTATTTCTAGCTTTGATAAAATCTACGAGTTTGTTTCAAGACAATGTAAATGTTTATGCTAGTTAACTCTTAAAGCCCCAAAGCGCGGTAATGTGCGCCTAGCCTCTATTAAAGAAGCGTTGTAATGCACGCCACGATAGAACTCTCTTTAGAAACAAAACACAGAAAAGTAAAAACTCTTCAATGCTTGAAAGATGATGTATTTGACTTCCAGCAATGGTAGCAGTTGCCTGCGCTAGTGGTATCGCTCAATTCGTGAAGTTTTTTGGTGGTTTTTACATTTTTTTTAAAGATTTGATTTTCCTATATTTTATTATAAAAATAATAGTACTAAATTACAGGTAAAAATTGTATTAAACTCAAGACAGTGTTTTGGATACGTAAAATAACCATTCTTATCCTAAAAAATGAAGTAAGTATGACAATAATAATATAAATGCATTTTATGCCATTTTTAAAATGTTATAACCAGTTGACTACAATACGGGGAAATCCTTACGGGACTGAGGGGGAAGTTTATTGAAAACCTTATGGGGCTTTAAGAGTTAAACAATTGTATTGAATATTTTTCAATTTCAACCATATAATTATCCCCTTTTTTATTTTTACATCTTTCAAGGAGCTTAATTTATTTAAAACTTTTTCATATTAAATAATTGACAATGTCTTTCTGAGTAATATTTCCTTTATTATTCTATAGTACCAAGAACACATAACTCATGATTAAAAGAATAAAATCTCAATATGTAAAACTACTGTCCAAACCTTTACAGTGGATTGAACAAGCTCAAATCTCCCTCCTGCATTATCAATCAAGGTATATTCATGATTCTGCCGAGCACTTGAATTGGAATTGAGATTCATGTTGTCTGGATCATCGGTGGAGAGTTCTCCAACAACAGTGGATGCAGGACTTCTTTCTGGAATCTTTCAAATATTTTACATAAAATTAGATTTAAAATCTATGTTTGAAAATTTTTTAATAATTAATTAATATATGAATGACAATTTTGTCTTCAACAAATAGTAAAGTAGCAGAGCTACAAAATCAACTACATGAAATCAAAGACATTGTTCATTTTACTGCTCTTCATGATATTTAAAAATTCTATGCATTTTCAAATATTCTTTCCCAGAACACTGAGTTTGAACTTACTGTGTTACTAATCAGCTTTACTGCAGAGGGCCGCTCATTAACATTGGTCACATTAACTTTAAAGGTTTTTTCAAAAATATTACGGGTTGAATCTATCACCACTACAGTGAGGTCGTACCAGTTTTTTGTTTCATAATCTAAGATTGCACCTGAAAAAAGGAGGTAACATGTATGTTTTTAAAATAATTCTCTTTAGGACTCTAGTTAGAAGATGAACAAATAACATTTTTCCCCCATATCTAATAAGTAACCTGGTCAATACACTTTTGGGTATCAAGATGAAATTTGATAATAAATACCATATTTTGGGACATATAAGACACACCCAGTTATAAGATGTATAGGTATATGATTTGTGGCGTTTGTCTATTTGTGGAAAAAAAATATTTACTTAAGATGCATGTTGACAAGTCATTTGCAGCACTGAGCTATTTATAATAAATGGTTTCCTTTCACTTATCATAAAGAAAAATTTGTCCAAAGTTTGCCTCCAGGCAAAGTGAAGACATGTTGAGTACCTTGTATCAAGACTCTAAAAAAAACAATAAATGCTAAAAGTGGCTTCACTGATCAGCTAGGTCAAGACCTCAGTGACAATTGGATTTGTATCATTCATAGATCAACAAGTACCTGATCTATGCTGTTAGCTGGGTTGGTTGATTTGTGTGCAAATGTTTTTCATTAGATGCATCTATATATGAGATATACCATGAGTGCAGGGTACATAAAACTTTGTATAAGACATGTCTTATCTACATAAAAAAATTCACATTATTGATAGTGGGAGCAGAGTCCTCACTATGGGGGTGCGGGAGGTGCAAACTGCACTGGGTGACACCTCACAAATGGTGATACAAAAATGTAAATTTCTGAATCTTCCCATTATTTGGCAATGGCAAACTCGGAGGTCTAAGGGGTAATTTATGATGGAATGACACCACGTGTTACAGCACTGGATGACACTAACTCTAGTGACGCCTCTGAGTGGGAGTTTCCAAGAATATTTAGTATCACCTCACATTTCTCTCACTTGGCTAGCTGCTAGTAAATATCCCTTGAGCTGTTCAAAACATTACCTGAAGCAACTGATAACTGTCCAGTGGCTGAGATAAGAAATATCTTCTCAATTGAATTCTTTAAGGAGAACGTATGTGTGTCTCGTAAGTCTTCATCTACTGCAGTGAAGGTTCCCACCACAATGTTTTCACTGTTCTCAGGGATGGAAATGGATTGTGAGCTGAAAGTGATGTCCTGTGAGAGAATTATGATTTGATAGATTCAGGTGACAAAGATTTATTATAAAAGTATTTGTTAAAATCAAGACACACCATCAATGACTAAAATACTTCTTTGGGTGCCTTGAAAAACTAGTATGTCATTAATCATATGCAAAAGAGAAGAATTGAATGCAAAAATTTCAAATAAAAATATTTATATCTGTATTTTAATTTAATTGGAGCATAATTATTTAATTATTTAATGGTTTTTTTAATAAATGGTGTAAAGATAAAACATTTTTTAATTAAAATTTGTGTCATTAAAACCATAGAGGATTGAAAGTAAGATCAGCATTTTGTTTAACACAGAAGAACAACTTACAGTTGGTGCTTCACCCACATCAACTATCTGAATAATGAAAGTCTGAGAACTCTGCTGCTTAGCTGAATCTGTTGCTACCAGTATTATTGTGTATTTGTCTTTGGTTTCAAAGTTGACTGGCAGGGCCAAAAACAAACTTGTATTGCAGTACACTAGATTAGACTGAAGAGTATATATGCACACATAAAAAACATACAATATAGAAATCGCAATTAAAAAATTTCAAACTTTTACAAACTAGATTAATTCTTAATGTGTTAAAGCGCTGTTATGCGCTTGTGCCGTTATTACCAAAGCAGGGTAAAGCGCGCCTCAATAGAACTCTCTTTAGAAACAAAATCAAAGAAAAATAAATGCTTTTCAGGGCATGAAAGATGACGTATTCGACTTCGAGCAATGGCGGCTGTTTCCCTCGCTAGTGTTATCGCTCTTTCCGCGAAGTTTTTTGGTAGTTTTTGCGTGTTTTTTTCGAAGATGCAATTCCCCTATACTTTTTTACTAAAATAGTACTGAACTACAGGTAAAAATAGTTTTAAACTCAATACGGTCTTTTGGATACATAAAATAACCATTCTTATCCTAAAAGGTGAAGTCAGTATGACAATGATATAAATGGATTTTAATTTTATAACCGGTTGATCGCAATTCGGGAAATTCTTACTGCACTGAGGCGGAAGTTTTCCAAAACCTTATGGTACAAGAAGAGTTAATATAAAACCATAAACCAGTGATAGCTAACTTATGGCATGCATGTCACAGTCAGTACCAACTATAATATTACTTACTTATTCAAACCTCTTTAGCCAAACTCTATACTTTCAAGTTTCTTGGAGTGTTGGCACTGGCTATAAATAAGTGGGTTTTGGCTGAATTTTGGGCACACTGCCTCACAAAAATTTGCCACCACTGTCATAGGCTATCAAAAACAATGGTTTATCCATGAATTAACCAAATACATTTTAAATACAATTTAAATGACAATATTTACCACTGTAATGCATGTGGAATTTTTAGACAAAGTGAATAGTCCACCTTCATCGACCACTAGGGAGAAAGTAATATTCTGGTCTAAGTCACTGTCCTGAGCGGATATCCTGCCAATGACATCACCAGCCACAACATTTTCTGGAATGCTGATTGCCTCTGATGACACTTGAGTGGCCTTGCCTTGGGCTCCTAGGGCCAGTTTCTGAGGGGCCTCATCCACCCCGCTGATGCTGATGTAGAATGTTTGTTCAGCCTAGCAATACAAAGATTCAAACTGTTAGCATCAAACATTTTCAAACATCACAATTAGTGCAAGAGAAACTTGATTATTTTATTATTGATTTGTTTTCTTTACAAGTAAGATTTTTAATATGGTTTATTGAATCAAAAATAAAATAAGGGAAAAAAATAAATAATATGAATGACTCAACAGTTTTGGCAGGAACGCCATTGTCTTGTGCCACGATGAGGACAGAGTAAACCTTGCTGATGTCTAGTCGGTCATCTGTAGCTTTAACTAGGACATTATCCTTTAGTACAAAAGAGCCGCCTGCATTTTCTTTTAAGGTGAATATATATGACTGACCCTGGTCCTCATCACTGACAGACAAGTTTCCTATCACAGCATTAGTCTTGGCAAGTTCTTCTACTTTGTTGCCTAGGAGAATAAAATAATAGAGCATTGTATTTACCACATATATGTCATATTTATAAGTCAAGCTCATCATCTGTAAGTCCTCTAGGTTAATCAATCTGAAGCTGCTTATAAGATAACTATTAATTTGTTGTACTTGGTAGGAGGAGATTTTTTGATTCTGCATAGATTATTCACACAGACAACACTCGTCTAGATATGTTAACCAACCACTAAGCAGAATGTCACTTGGTGCATCATTTGCATCTTTGACTTCTATCTTGAGATCAAAGCTTGAGCTCTGTTTAGGAAAACCATTGTCCTCCACCATTACTCTTAAGGTGTATAGTTTCTGTGTTTCATAGTTCAAAGAACAAGATTTCTGTTGTAATGATGTACATTGTTCTGGTGACACAACCTGAAAATCAGATTTATTTTCAGTTACTCCTGCATATGTCAAAAATGTATTCTTCCATGTTACTCTAAATAATTGAGGATGTTTAACCGATTTAATTAGAAATTAAAATTATCAAATATTATAATGTAAGTACATATTTAAACTTTAATATTATTTTATTATCAATTTCAAAATGTAAAATAATTAGATTTTCAAGTTAATATTTGATTTGCTATTATATAAATTTTTTTAAATGATCATTGAAAATAATAGATTCATTCATCATAATAACATTCATCAGATACTTAGACAAGTTATTATTTGACGAAGATGGAATGCAGATAAAATACATTGAATTAAAAGTGTTTTAGAATTGGCTGAGTCTCATATATCTTAAGCAAAATTAGGTTATTTAAAAAGTGAAATTTTTTACAATAAATTTATTTAAATATTATAAAAACATTATTTTTATATAGATGTTCATATATGATGTACATAATATATGTATGTTCATCTTACTAATATTTTATTATCCTGAATCCTGAACTTCCCATTAGCACTGTCTAACAAACTGTACACAAAGCCCTCCTTGTTATCAGGATCTGTAGCTTGTAGAACTCCAACCAACGTTCCATCAACAGAGTTTTCATCCACCTGTCAAGAGAATCATCATCATGTAGGATGAAAGTTATAAGACTCAAATAACTATCACACAAGAGGACAGATTGCTTCAAGTCCCAGGAATGGCAAGTGACGGTGTGGGCCTGAGTTAGTTCTGCCTCACAAATTACCATGCTTCGCTTACCACCTAGGCAGAGATGATTGCTAAACATTAGTATCTCATCTTTGGAACCAATACATATACACATATACTGAGGATATGTAATACAGATAGACTCAGACAAAAAAAGTTTAAGAAAAATTTAATGTGCCACACAATACATAAAGAGTCCCCATCGATCCATAAAACTGTTTTGTTTTTTGTGCTAGTAAGCACTCTTGTCTTCTCAACTAGCACATTGCTATATTATGAAATGGTAGAACAGGATATGTTGAAGGCTTTTCTTCTGTATAGCTGAAAGGATGATAAAATGTCTGTCACATATACTTTCATTTAAACTATCAATTGTTACATCCCCTAGCTTTCTAATTTAATTCAAGAAGCCATATAATTTTCACAGGTATACAAAAGATGAAGTGGGCCATCAGAAGACCAACACATATAAACAGTGTTTTAGTTCACTCACCTTGTTGTTGGAGAGCTTGAGATCAGAAGGAGGCTCATTGACATCAAGAACGTTGACTGCGATAGTCTTCCTATACTTGTAGGTGGGGCTTCCACTGTCAGACACCTCCAAAGTTAGTGAGATTGCAGAACTGTTCTCAAAGTCCAGAATTCTAGTCAGCTGGAATCAAATATTTTCTCAAGTATACACATTAAGAATGTATGAATGAATAACATTTTAACATTAAAACTCTCAAGTAGCTAACTCTCTTTAGGTCAGATGGCAAGTTAGGTCTTGGCAGTAAATATCTGATGAGCTTTAAAAAGCATGCATAATTTAGTGACTTAAAAATTCATTAGACTTGTGCCAGAAAAAAAAAACAATAACAAAAAAATGTATCAAATTTTAAAAAAAATATTCAATAGCATATAAATGTAAATGGAAAATTTTCAACTTGAATAAATATCCTAATAAATAAGTATGGATGCAAAATGTTTTATGTATCACAATGGCTTAGTAGCTATGTAAAAAAAAAGGTTGACACTTAGTTTATTTAATTATAAATTTTAATGGAAACAAAAAAATCAAATGAGTCAGCAGAATACATATAAAGTGTTCTTATTAATTTTTATTTAAAAAGTATATTTCTAGGTAACAAAAAGTAGCTAACACTAAAATTTCTATTTTATAATTGTTAATAGGGAAAAATGTGTAATATTTTCAAACCTTTAGCTCTTTTCCAACAATTGTAAAGTTATCTCCTGGCTGGTTCAATATGCTAAACACATGTGTTTGAGAAAGGTCTTGGTCAACTGCTGCCAAAACAACAACAAAAGCTAAGGTATTTTCTTGAATGGACAGCTGAGGGCTTGAGGAGCCGTTCAGAAGAATGTCCTGGAATAGGGATTTTAAAAAAATAAAAATTAACCAAGCAATGATGGTCATTGTGAACTAAGACTTGATATGATTAATGCAACAGTAGAAACGGAAATCAAAACATACACACACACACAGACACAAAAACAAAAATTTTTGAAATCTAAAAAACATGTAACCAGTGGCGTCTCTAGGGAGGTGCGGTGAGGCGGGCCGCCCTGGGTGACACCATCAGGAGGGTGACACCAGACTGTAAAATCCTATATATTCCCGTTGTTTGGCACTGGAAAACTCTGAGGAATTCTATTGGTTAAATCGAGAGGGGGTGACACCATGAGCTTTCCGCCCCGGGTGACACCAACCGTAGTGACGCCTCTGCATGTAACCAAACTATTTTTATTCTTTAAGATATAAATAATTCATTTTTCGCTAATATTGACTTGGGTTATTTACACACACACACACACAAATATATATATATATACAGTCGAAACCGCTTAAGTCGACGGCGTTGGGGTATGAAAAATGGCATCGACATAACCGATGATCGAGTTAAAGCGAAAACATTGGCGGCAAAATATTAACATGCGCTTGAAATTTCTTTATGTACATGTTGTGCGTTAATTAGTGATGGGACGATTAATCAGAATCGTATCGGAATATCGGGACCCTATTTCTTCACTCTTTCTTAAGGTTGTTAAGACCGTTTGTTTTTAAAGACTGTTTAAGTTTAAATATAACGCCGTTTTGCGGTGATTCCCAGATTGAGCGATACTGATACTGTGCTTTGAAGCCACTTGCTTGATTTTCAAGCTACACAAATAAGTAACCTACACATCCCCTCATTGTCCCCGAACCATTCTCTTCCTAATCATCTTCTTTGGGTCTTACAATGGACTCAGAATGGTCTATCGTGACCTATATATGACTCATGACAAAGCGAACTCTTCTCTATATAAACGTACACAAATAAATTAGGTACTCCTTTTGAACTTTTGAACCTTCAACTTTGACATATTTTAATTAATTCTAACCAATAGTTAAATGGCTTTTGCACACGGCAAATTCTTATGAATGAAACAATGAGAACAAAGCAGTAGTACAGTACATGTAATGGTCAAAATGAGGTTGAAGGATGAATGGTTGCCAATGACAACAAGTTTGCACACGGTACATTTTATTATTCCATACGATCCCCTCAGCTTACAATTCCTTCGGTAACTTGATGCTAATAGGACTAACCAACAACAATGGTGTGGGAGATTGAGAGTGGGGGTGGGTAAACTGTCTGTAGTCTGTTATATTATATATTTTAAAATCTGGGGAGCCTTGTTTACAGTAAGCAGCCTATGATTTTGGTATCGCCCCATCACTAGCGTTAATAAATGATAATGTTCATGCACGTGTTTTTGGAGTTTTTTTTTAACACAACAGCATTGCCGTTATTTGTTTGATGCCGTTATTTTATCGGCATGCTATAAAATTGTACATACATGTTTGCTAACAACAAAAGGTATATGTGCACCAACTGACAGCAGAAATGTACAAATTTAAAATAAAAACCAACGTCGATTATCGATAAAAACTAAGAATTTCAAAAGCCGGCGATTGCCATAGTACCAGAAGCAACACAGCGCTGAGAGCAAAACGCAAGTGGGCTGTGACGTCACCCTGATGTGGCAGAAACTTGGTCCCTTGGTTATAAAAAAATCATAGCTAACATTTTCTAAAGCTGGCGATTGGTCATGGGGATCGAGATAACCGATGTTAAGTGGCAAATTTGACCCTTTTTTGTGCTCGTGTTATGAGGTTTCGGCGACTTAAAAAAATCGAATTAAACGACGAGAAAATGCTAAGACAAAGAGAGAATTTGGCGGTTCCAATAAAAAACGTCGACATAATAGGGTGGTCGAGCTAAGCGAGCTCGAGGTAAGTGGGTTCCACTGTATATATATATATATATATATTTTTTTTAGGGCTGTTATCGATTAATTTAAATTTAATAGTTAACTTTTGAAAAATTACCGATTAATTAATCAATACTTTTGATTGAAGCTAAAAATAAGATGTATGACATCATTAAACTGAAAATTTCAAGGGCAGTAACATAAACAGGCAATTTGAGATGTTTAGATTTAAATATAAGTAGTTCAATATAATGTCAATGAATTTAAATTTTTCTATTGTTAATAAAGTAAAATCAGTGTTTAAATTTTATATCACTTTCCTTATAAAATAGCTTATTTTAAAGTTTAGACTTTAAAAATCTTTTTTTTTTAAATGGAGAAGTTTGTACGTAAAAATGCAAAATATTATTAATTATGAATTATTTATTAATAAATTGGTACCAATATTGAGAGTATAACCTTCATTTTAATCGCTATTTTATCGATTAAAATTATTTTAATCGATAAGATATTTTACCGATTAATCGAGAAATTAATAGATAATTTCCGCACATAAACTTAACTATTTAGGTAATTAATTTTGACTAATTAAATTCATAAGTATTAGCAAATGGAGTTAATAATTAATGATTTTGTGTTTCGAGCCAAATATTGCCACTTAGAGTCTTTTTGGTTGAGTTTTTACAAAAATTAACGTAATAGTAACATTGGGTTTTTGAAAAAATTAAAATTTCTTCCTAACCTGTGGAGGATCATTTTGGTCTTCTATTCTAATTTTCAGCATGTAAATAGCATCTAAGCCTTGCTTGTCTATGAGGCTCAAACTAACACTGTACTCGGCTTGTGTCTCATAGTCAAATATGACACCAGAGGACAAATTAGCTGTTACTAGAGTTCCACCACCTAACTGTTGAAAAAGATAGTGGCCAAAGTAAAATTTAAAAGTTTTCCCACACAACTGTAAAGATAATAGTTAAAATAACATATTTCTGAGAAGTTAGCTTAAGCATAAAATTAATAATTTCTTTTTTTTTATTATTTGTTTTACTATAATAAATATTGTTTTTTTTCTATACATCATTTTTAAAAGAAGATAACTATATAATCTCAAAATAAAAGTAGATCTAATTGAAGGCTTTATACTACACGTAAATAATAAGTTTAATCTTATTTTTACATTAAGTCTAAAATAGTTAAAATAACAATGTTAAGTGTCCTTAAAAATATATAAATAAATATACACATAATTGATTTCTTTAAATATTGTACTCAATTAAAATATTTAAATTTCAAGGCATAAATTGAAATTAAAAATATTAAATGCTTAAAAATATTTTTTTATTATCTTTCTAAATAAAGTTCTCTTTCAATGGAACATTAACTATCAGTGTGCCCAAGATAATCCATAATACAACAAAAGCTTTGTATAAAACAATATAATTATTTTTGTTAAATCTTAATATTTACATAACTAACATACCTTCTGAGAAATTTGCTTATTTCCAATTAGAAAGATATCCTTAAAATTCTTCAGCGTAATTTCCACTGTGTCACTATTGTCAGGGTCTTCAACACTAATGGCTCCCACATTAGTTCCCATCATGACATTTTCAGGAATGGCGAGAACCTCTGGTCCAATATATTTTGGAGCTTCATTTATGTTTGCAACCTCAATTTTAATAGTATCAACCACCTGGAGGTTGTAAAGATGACATCATATAGCATGTGCAAGTTTTTAACATAATTCATTGTAAATGAATGTGTAAAACTCTTTTATTAAAAGGCATAAATAAGTGAATTTTAAATAAATTTATCAAGCATGTTTCTCTTGATAGGAATTGCTACATTATTGCAAACATTAAAAAATATCAGTTTGTTTACTTGGTTTTAAACTTACAGTCTGCACAGGTAGGCCATTGTCAGACACCTGGATTTGGATATAGTAGACACTTTTAGCCTCGTAATCAAGTGTGGACAACTGTACAAGGTTGACACGATCAGTCACTCCAAACTCTTGAGTATGGTTCAACAACACGAATGTAAAAATGCTGTCTTTGTCTTGGTCTGATGCTAACAGGGTCCCTGCGTAGAAAATAATGCAAAGAAACTCAATGCTAATAATATTGTCAAGTGATTCTCTATTTTACTTATTTGATTTCACAAATTTTTAGCCTTTTATTTTATTTTTGTTTAAGAGGAATTACAGAGTGGCTCATTTTTTCCTATATTGATTTACTTCCTGTTGTTATTTTTTCATAAACTGGTTGATTTTTATGGTTTTACAATTTCTTCTGGCAATAGCTATCTGGTGGTTTGTGGGGTGTATTGCAGACAACTATTTTAGTTATTAGAATGGCAGTCGAGAACAAGAAAGAACTATCTTTTGATCATGAGTCAGACATTGTTTCCAGTGCAGCATTGAACCACAGACCATGTTTGTAATAAGTTATTATATTATCTCCTAATAACTAATCTATAAGTTAATCTAATACATAACTCTTAAGTAGTATTAATCCATTTAGTGTAATTATTTGGCTAGACAAATAAAATAAACACTTTTACGCTGAATTCTCATTTAGTATGTGTTAAGTAATAAATAATGTCATAAGGCTAATAAAAAAAATATCTTTTATTAAACATGCTCTAAAATAGTGTTTCTGTGAAATAGCTTACCAATGATTGCCCCACTAGGTTTATTTTCTATAACCTGATTAGAACTTATGGCCAGGTTGTATGGTGGATCGTTGGCATCTGTCACTGAAATTGTCTGAGTTACATTTGTGCTCAGGGTCGGCATGCCATTGTCTGTAACCTTAACAGTCATACGTAATTCTTTTTGACCTTCATAATCCAGTTTACAAGTCTAGAGAATAAAAATAAATATTTAATTTATTATCTTTCATTCAAATACTGATTTTTAACAAAATATATCTCAATCCTGATTGGCTAAAAAGTTAAAATATAATACTTCTTTCAGAAAAATAAAATAAATATTAACATTAATTATATTGATCAGAGCAAAATTAAGATAGTGAAAATAGAAAGTTGGGGGGGAGCTAATGATTTTTCTATAAATATATTTTTAAACCTACACTAGTTCCACACATCTGAGTTGAATTTTTGACATAAAGTTTGTTACTGCTTATGTAGAACCTGCCTTGGGCATCATCAAGTAGAAAGTATGTGAAAAGTTGTTTTTGAGCCAATTTGTTGTCAGGATCAACAGCTGACAATTCACAAACTAAAGTACCCTCAGGGCTATTTTCTGGTACCTGGATTTGAATTTAAAAATGTAAGAATCGCATTGGCATCTATAACAAAATTAACTATCAACACACAAAAAACAAATATTTTTATATTTTTACAGATTTATATTTTTATTAAAATATGTAAATCTTCTTGATAAATATTTGGTATGCTTTAAAAAGAATCACTTAAAGTTATTTAAAAATAAAATAATAACTATCATTAGTTACTTCATTCCTAGAGAAGAGAATGTTTGAAGGAGCTTCGTTAACATCCTTGACAATTATGGTGAAAGTCTTGACAACAGACATGGAAGACCGAGTGATACTGATTGCAGTTATGATAAGCTGTTGTAATGGATCCACTGTTTCATATTCCAGATTAGCAGCTGAACTAGTCTGAAAAGATAACATGTGTACTGTACACTGCACTTAGCTCACAGATGAGAAATATAAACACAATAAATCAGATTGTTATGGAGACAAAATTTTATGTTGCCTCATTTGTGATAATTCTTTTTTCATTCAAAAATTGGTTTGTGTAGATCTCAGTGCTAGTAATAATTTAAGCATCAATGAGAGAGAATTTTTTGCTTGTTAATATTAGTATATTATTAGTAGTATTGTACAAATTTTAGTCTTAATGAGATTGAAGTCTTGGCCTTTGAAATGGCTAAACAAACTTCCTCCCCATACTACCACCCTTAAGTATCTCTGAGATCTCTGATGTTATGAGTGATAGTTCTCAAATGTGAAAGAAAATCATGACACTGTCACTGTGTGATTCTGTAGGGTGATACTCTATGTGGCTCCTTTTAAGTTCATGAGTGAGTGAAGTTTACTCACATTAGCTAAAAGTCCTTGGTTACCCTGGTGAGAGCTGGTGTTTTTAGCTATGAAATGTTTGACATGCAAGGAAAAAGTATTATAAGAAGCAAGAGCGGATGGTGAAGTGAGTGCAGCTGACTCCTTGTACCTTATAAATTGTTTGTGGAGAACTGTAACAGCCTTTGATTTTTTCAAGGAATTAAACTAAAATGTTAAGCTGTAATCCTCACAACTTGGGCTCACTACTGTTTAACATAGCCACCATTCGGCTACATATGTAGTCAACTTGAAAATGATTTCCCCATTGCCTAATTAAGTCACTGAAAAGGGAGCTCACCCAGAGAAAGCTTCCATCCATTTTAAACTGGTTGGCTGCTGATCCAGAGAGAAAGTAGGTGTACTTATCCAATACATCCTCATCAACAGCTTTGACCTCACCCACTGTAATATTTTTACTATTCTCTGGAACACTAATATTAGGGGTTGTATCATCATTGATTAGAATATCCTGGTATTAAAACAATAAAAATGAGCAGTTTTTCTATTTGATAAATCTCATTTTATAAAGTATATAATACACTTTCATCAATTTACTTGTTTTTTTTAAATTAGAATCCCATTGTTAGAATAATTATGGTTTTTAAAAATTCTTTAAATTTAAATACATAAATTGTTGAGGTCATTTAAACAAATTTTAACATATTTGTCACATAACAATTCAGAAATTAATGAATACACATAGTAAAAAACTAAAAACTATAATGAACTCTTTGATTTAGAGTGTGTATTCCTTTGAGATGACTAACTGATAAGCATTTGTTTTATGGGGAGGGGCGGGTTTATGTTTTTAACAAAATTAACCAAAAAAAGTATTATATTTCTAAAAGTATTACTATGATCTACTTACAGTGGGGAGATCATCCATGTTTATCACTGTGATATTGACATCAAGAATAGTTGTGAGACGAGAACCATCCTGAGCTGTTATCTTCAAAGGTACAGAAGGGAATTCCTCATAATTGAAACCAGCAAGGTTCAATATTCGTGCAGTGCAGTAGTTTGTGTTATTTGTCTAAAGATTACATGACAAATTTTCCTTAATTATTTTTTTTTAATATCCTGGGAATTTTTGTTACCAACATAATTTTTAAGGTTGAGGATGATGACAAATAAAAAATAGAATTTAAGAAATGATATAAAACATAATATGATAATATGAATGATTCAATTATATGAATTGCATCAGTAAAATTGAAACTAATGTTATGATTCACACATTTTTGGGGTTGCACAAAATTATGTAGAAAAAATTTGGGACCTCTGGCAAACTCTTGATATGTCACCCCTTAAAATAATTTTTAGAAAACAACAAGCACAGACAATCAAAAGACGATTTTGGCACTACTTTTTATGAAATACATGGGAATTTTTTAAAATCTATATGAAAGCCTCATCTAAAGAAAATTTTAACATTCTCCTGAATTTGACATTCACACTTTTTCACAGTCCTAGTGCTTCAGTGTTAAGAATACAGTATAATCTGGAGAATGGTTTGCGTATTGCAGTTACATCAGCTGTTGAACTTCTACATAGCTACAATGAATACTGCTGAGCTTACAGTTTTGTCTTGAATTTATATTTTCAGTGTGAGTACTTACAGATTTTTTAATTCTAGATTATTTGAAAGTTTATAATTGTCTTTTTTCCCCAACAACTTCGATTGTCAATGTATTGAAAATAGTATATTGATAAAGAATAGCCTAGCTTTCATGAGGGTCCCTGGCTTACCAGCATGACAGTACACTTTGAGTTCATCAGACGGAATTTAGTACTGTTCAGTGACAGAGTAATGTTGTCTCCTTTGTCAGGGTCATATACAGACACAGTCCCCACAATAACAGCTTAAACAAATAATTAAATTGTACAAAATAATGAAAACAATCTAAAATTGAAAGCTTGAAAATAGTATCTAATTTGATTTTCTTCTTAAACAAAGAAAATAGATTGAAAATTATTAATGGATAAAACCTGTCTCCTTTAAATCCATGAAACTGCATTCCAGTCTATATCAACTGAATCCAGAATGTCTTTATAATGACACAAACAGGTTAGCTATTTACAGAATATTCCTTTAATTAACTGTCACAATTAATATGTTGTGTCTTATTAAACATGTATTCGTCACATACCTGGCACATTTTCTTTCACCTGAGGCTGGTTAGGGGGATAATCGTTCAAAGAATTGATTGAAGTTAATTGCAAAGTGTAAGGAGGTTCATTGACATCTTGTACTCCAAAAGTAACATTCACATCTACCTGGAATGTAGGTTCAAAACAATTTTATTTTCAAAGTCCATCTGAAGCACTGGCTCCAGTATACATGTTGTTGGAGAATATATACATAAAATTGTAAATTTAATTTTGTTGATTTTATTTATAAATCATTTTTAGTTTACACTAATATATGTAAAAATATATTTTTAAAAATTCATATATATCATTACAAATATTAAATTTATAATTTAATATATATTTAAAAGAAACATTTTTCTCAAATTAAACAATAAATTCCTGATTGTAAGGAAGGTAAATCAACACTTTTGGGAACATAAGTATAACCTTTTAAAAAATAAACCTTTTAAAAAATATTTGATTTCAAATAACAAAACCATACGTTTCTGAAAAAAACTAATTTTGGGGAAATTAATTTCACTACTCAGTAGAAAAATCTTTGTGGAATTATTTGTGTCTATTTTCATTTAATTGCTAAATGTTTCTTTAAATATAAAAATAATGACAAACACTGCAGAGCTCACAAATGTGACTGGTGGACTAAGATCAGTTCCTCTAACTTTGATGGTGTACTTTATTGTTGGATTCACTTCATAATCAAATGACACTGAGGCTACAAGAGTGTCATTGATGATTTTGAACAGCCCTGTTGGGTCTTCCAAGATTTCAAACTTATGCTGTGCACCTTTGTCTTCATCTGTTGCCACTAGCTGCAGCAGTGCTTGGCCTGGAAGAAAACACAGAAATAACTTAAAATTATCAATGCATCAGCATCACTAAAAATGTAGCTTTTTAATTTCGTTTTCCCTTTGGATTCTTAAATACTTAAGGATAATAGAATGTTACTTTTTTGCCTTGTCCTTTTTACATTTTTTTACAACCTTTAATTTCAATAACAACAGCTTTGAGTTAATAAGTCCCTTAAGTTTCTCAGATTAATATTCACAATTAAACATTACCTGGCTGCACATTTTCTGGTACTCCACTAGATGTTAAGGTAACACCAGTAATTGGTTCATTAATATCAGTTATGTTAATTCCAATGTCAAAGTAGCTGACTGCAGAAGGCACTCCATTATCTTTAACCATAACTGCAATATACTGCTGACTCTGGACTTCGAAGTTCAAGGCACACATTTTTCCACCAAGTGATGGGCAATCTGGGCTTGACTCTACAAGTACCTAAAAATTAAATTTTTACGCCGAAAATGTCAAGAATAAAATCCATTTTACTCTACATTTCCATATGAGAATAGCCAAAAAATTATTAAATATTTACACAATTTAACACCTAACTAGTTCAATTGATTATTGAAATCAGCCAAGCGTAAACAATAAACTGCAATGATCTTTTTGTCCTCCATTGTTACAGGGGCTTCAAATGGTCTGTTTTGTATACATTTTTTGGCTTGCTTTCATTATTTCTTGTTGTGCATTTTATGATGCATAACCAATCCGTCTAAATGGTGGTCTTATCTGGCAATGCAGGTTGAATGATAAGCATTCAGAACTAGGAGGCTCAACAAATTAATTTGTTGTTGGGTCATAAAGTGGGTGACTTGGATGATAACATCTTATTTCTAAGTATCCCATGTAGTACTTTCTTACTTAATGAGCTACTCGCCTTGTGATTATTTTTTCTATCAAGGCCTCTTTTATTATTATATGGAAGGCATTATAGGGGGGTATAGTAGACCAACATCGAAGGGTTCGCGGGAACCCCAGTGAAAGTGTTCACGGATGGGTATGCCAGCCGGAGAGAAAGAACTGCAGGATATGGTGCGCTCATCCTATACCCATTAGGAGGGCCACCAAAAGAGGAACTTTCAGGACCCTGTGGGACCACAGCATCGAACTACGATGCGGAGCTTGAAGCTATTCACAGGGCCTTGGAAAGTGTGCACCTGACACTGCAAGGGTCGGGACTAGTAGGTTTCGACACGGTCTTGTTTTGTGACTCGAGATCGGCGCTCGAGGTCCTGCTATCTGAGAAACGTAGCACCCACCTAGTCGATGCCATCTTGGAGGACGTGGGCAGACTCAAGAGACTTGGTGGCAAGGTCACAGTTCAATGGATCCCTAGCCACGTGAATGTAGAAGGTAATGAAATAGCAGACTCGCTGGCAAAAGCTGGAGCAGCCCAACCCCAACCAGATGTCCCAGTCACATATCTTGGGGCAAAGACGTGGCTAATGGACCACTTCAGGGAAAAGTGGTACCAGGAGTGGGAAGATGGAGCTACAGCCAGAGGGGTGTTCACTAGCATGCCCAGGCCTAGCAGATCAGACCAGTGGTGGGGTCTAAAACGAAGGGAACAAAGTTTGGTGACCCAAACGCGCACCGAGCATTGCCCAACCAAATCTTATTTTAACAGGCTGGATCACAACAGGGACCCCAACTGCCGTCATTGCAGCCAAACCTCTGAGACGATCACACACTTGTTGACGTCATGTCCCGTGCTTGACATAGCCGGGGAGGTTAGGGGGGCAGGGGAGTCCTACGTTCAGACAATGTTGTATGGCACTGCCCAACAGATGGAGCAGATTGCCCAAGTAATAGCCAAGGCCTTAAGAGAGTAGATCTCAGGCCCAAAGAATATGTGTTTAGTTTAGTAGACCAACATCTAAAAGATGTGAAAAGTCAACTTACCCTTAAGCAGTAAGTTTCATTTTTCTTGTATAGCTCAAAGATTTTATTGCCTGTCAACAAGTAGACTGTCGAATTCTGGCCAACATCATCTTCTTGTACTTGAAAGCAACCAATATTGCTTCCCTTTGGGCTGTTTTCTGGTATGGTATTTGGTACAAGCTATATTTAAAAAAATAGAAAAATGCATTTAAATTCCTCTTTTATAAGCCTAAATAGAAATTGATAAAAGAACAAATTAACAAATATGCTTAATCTTAAAAAATAATAATTTATAATATTTTAATGGTAGTTCACGAAAATACAAAGTAATCTAGGCCATAAATTTTTTCATTAATCTAGTAACATAGAAAATGAAATTAGATTAAAAAACCTTGGCAGATCTTGGTGGGTCATTTTCATCAATTAGCTTGAATGTGAAGCTTGCGTCTACATAAAGTCCATCCATATCAGTTGATCTTATTGTGGCTGTCCATCTGAATATGTTTGGAAAGTTAACCTATAATTGTGCTGTTGCAGACTAAGACCTGATCAACTCTAAATAGTTTTTGTTTGTTTAATAGCTACATCATTTTTTTCAAATTTTCATTGTGCTGTGCACTATTTGTTAACTACAAAGCGAATCATTGTTTGGCACATTTCAAGTTCATGAAATTCATATATATTCTATAAATAAGATATGATTTTCTCCACTTAATTAAGTCAACTACATAATAGAAATAGAATCATAGCTCTTGATAAAAAAATAGGGATTTTAAGTAAAATATAGAGTATTTTTCATTATCATTTGCAATCTTTTTTGTAATAGTGCCAAGTTAAAAGCAGTAGGCCTATGAGGGAGGTCAACATATTGTTAAAAAATTTTGTTTCAGATATTCAATCAGTTGTAATTTAATGAAAAGATTAATCAAATTGGTAGATTTTTAAAAGATTCTTTTCTTGTAGGCTAATTCATAACAGAAATTTTGTGTCACAAAATGATGATAAATTAAATATTTGTGGACAGCTCACCTTGCTCCTGACGAGCTTAAATTTCTACTAACTGTCTTGTCAAAAAGTTTATTAAATTGTTCACCAACTTATTTCCGCAGCTCTTTTAACAGGAGATAAGAGTAATTATAATTTATATATATCAAATCTATACAGTCATCATGAGCAATATGATTCTAAACTATGAGTGTGTCATGTTTTTGTCTATGATTGTGCTTTAAAACTCTCTGAATGCTCTTTATGACTTTTTAAAAATTAATTTACTTTGCATTCATGTGCTGTAAATATAATTTAACAAATTTCAATGGCTTACTCTTTGTGAACTGAAGTTTCATAATCAAGTGTCTGCTTCATGCATAATAAATCATCTTTTGCTTTCAAAGCACCAGTTGGGTCAGATAAAACAGAATAAGTGTGCTTGTCCCATGCCTCGTTGTCTGTTGCTGTGGTCAGTTTTGCAAAGCACCGATCAACTGTCAAAAGCTCAGATACACTGGTGCTGTTGATGCTTATCTAAAAAAAAAAATTTTGACAAAGATGATATAACTATTGGCTTTAAGACTTGTTGCATCAAATTTGAAAAATAATTAAAGAGTCTGAGCATGCAATAAAATATTTATAACTTATGTTGAAGAAACATTTTTTTCATATTTCATGGCACTTTTTAGTTTATGTAGTTAAAATTAAAATGATTAGGGCACATAAAGTGTATTTTTCAATAATAATTATATCTTCAAGCACTTATTCAATGTTAAATATCTTTAGAAATAATAAATACAACTATTTTTTATTCTTTAATTGAAGGGTGAGAAAATATTCTATGATCAATGAGGTAACCATACAAATCTTTTAAATAAAAACCAAACTACCAACTCAGATTAATTGTAATTTTTTATGAGATATATTGACCAAATTAAAAACAACATTTTTACTAAAAGGCAGTGACTTTAAAATTACTTTTTACAGAAATAAAATTTTAATAACACTTTGACTGGAAATTTATAAAAAATACTTCAATTACAACTCAATCATTAATTTCAAATGTGTGTTGGAATATCAATACAATTTTAAATTCATAACTTCATAATTACATGTTTTTTTAGAATAAAAAGTCTCTTACATTAACTGGAGCTTTGTTGCTTGGTCCACAGAATATTGCAGGTTGTGACCAGGTTCCATCGGCCTTGCACACTAAGCTCTTCGGTTCCCCCTTGACCACCCATCCCGCATTACCACATGTCACATTACACACGTCACCAAACAAGGTTCCCTTAAATATAATAATTAAACAGGAAAAGCTGTTTCATTATCTTGAACATGTGATTTGTAATATATTTTTTCTAAATTTGAGTATTTTCAATTATTTGACCTTGTCCCTCGCAAAGAAATTTTACTACACTGTAACTTGTTTATTTTGATTCATCTAGTTATTTAAATTTTGTAATATTCAATGTAAAGTGCATTCATGTTTTTATCATTATGATCCGACTAGTTTAGAAAAAAACAAACTTTTATTAGTATTTCTTGGCATAAAAAGTATATTAACAAACAAAAAACACAGTCGTGTAGTTGGGGGGTGGGGGTGGGGGGGCGTTCCACCCCAGGCGGCACACATTTTGAGGGTGGCATTTGTGGGCATTTGAAAAGTGCAGCCATTTCTGACTACTGCCCTTTTTCTGCCAAGTCATACGGACCCAGCAGCTTTATTTCTATTGTCCTCTAGGCAGTGGTAATAATCAATGTTCTCTCTAAGGTTTGTTGGTCAGTGTGCAAAGTTTAAAAAAACTAAAAACAGCACGTGTGCAAATTTGCACATCATCCATCTTTTATGCAATATTTGACAAAATTTCCTGTGGGGTAATTCAAAACTGCTACGCTGCATCTGTCGGATATCTGCGTAGCCACGTAATCGCGCAGCTCTATGGAAACATTGGTATTAACTATTTTATTCATTAACTTTAAAATCATGTTTATCTTGAAGGCCTTAACTTGTTGATGAACACAGAAACACAAGTAAATGGAAAGGGCACACTTTTGTAATTTGTATCAAGGCTTGTCCACACCTGTGGGCGGGTGATGACAGTTTACACTACCAGCCAATTGTAAAGCAATCGCTCTCTGCAACTTTTAAATTATTTTCAACCCTTTGTTTTTGTCCAGATTTTAAAAAAACAACCACCTTTCACTTATTTTTGTTTCCACAATGAAAATCATTGAACGAAGCAAAAATAATAAACCCCTTTTTTTAAGTATGGTGGGGTTAGTTGCGGACTGAGGAGTGAGGGGGTAGATAAATAACATTAGCTCGTCCTCACCTCACTGTTTTTGGTATATTTCAAAGCCATGTTCGCATCATGTCATGTAATAAAAGCAGCAGTGTTATCACTAATTACTAATAACACAAAAAAATGCTTTTATTTTATCCCCCTCCCCCACTTTGGAGGTGCGGTCGTGTTTTCCTTGATTCATTTGTGATATCACAATTTACATTGTAACAAATCCGTGACCCCCCTCCCTTAGGCACGTGACGTCAAATATGGATGCCACAAATACCACAAGAGGCATACTTTTATTCTATGAAAGGCACGTTTTATTTCAATAATATATATATTTTTTTAATATCCGTGAAATGAAACGAATTAAAGAAAGCGGAGCATCATTTAGATAGAAAAAGAAGGCAAGGGGGGAAATACAGAATAAAAACAAAGCAACATGTATTTCCTTAAATACTGAATGCATGCATATCATCAAATGTGGCCTCCTTTATTGCTGCTTACTTAAATAAGGCATCTAATGGTAAAAATGTTCCCACCTTTACTTTGTTTCTATTACAATTATTTATTCGTGTTTATTAATCTTTAAAAACCATCATATCATTGACTTAGAAAGGGCGGCAAATTGGAGACCGGTCGGGCGCAAAAGTAATAACTACGCCACTGAAAAAACACCTGAGTTACATCACAAGGCTATGACATGGATTCCTTCAAGAATTAGATAAGCTTATGACACACAGCAATTGAAAGTAAAGTATAGTATAAACTGAGTAATTAAATTAAATAAGATGCAAGTATTTGTATTTCAACAAATTTAAAGCTTACATTCACAATGCAGCTGACATAGACAGGCCTGCAGGATACTGGAATTTGTGTGCCTACTCCACAGAAACCAGGTGCCCCAGGAGAACTGCAGTTCCTCCTCCTACATGTATAACCATCTGTAAGCAGCACATAACCAGTGTTGCAGCTACACTTTCCTTGGTTGCATAGCTGGGTACATTTTTCATGACAGGCCCTGGTTTGCTGTAAAAATAGTCTTAAAATATATTTTTGTTTTGTTGCTAAAATATGTATCTTACCTTCTAGCATGAGCTGTACATTTTAAAGTTAGAATTGAATCCATTTTTTAAAGATATCCAGTATATATTTTATTATAGCATCCATTAGTGCATTCAATTTTTTAATGTGCATACAGAAATAATTAGTTAATTAATTATTTACCAGATCTTTAAGTTCTTGTACACAATATATAATAGTATACTGCACAAAATAAACACATAGATTACTGTGAGGTTGTAGCGCCCCGTGCAAGATAATCCTCCACAAGCTTCTGTTACATTTATAACTCTTGTAGATCTCTGAATGCCTCTCTCACAGTCTCTGATGCAAGTGCTCCACTCACTCCAGGGTCCAACCTGATGGGTTAAATTACATCTTAAAATAAGGTGGGAATTTACCCCCTTTATACTTTATACATGTTTCTAAAATAAAACATGGTTAGATATTACTGAAAATTATGAACGGTACTTAATTACTCATGTCCCTTCACAATAAATTATAATTAATAAACTTTAAGTTAAATAAACATAGTTGATGACAAGAAACTCACTGTGACACATATGATCTAGCAGCTATGACAGCGCTTTTTTTATGACAAGTTTTTTTTTCCATTCACTTATTTTATGTAAATATTTTAATGATCTTTATAAATATTGAAAGTTAAAATTTTACTGAGGTAGGACTTATCCTATGTCTATGTCAGGCTACATGTCACATGTGACATGAAAATATTCACCAACAAAATTTATAGAATATAACATTTGGAAATTATTAAACCCCATTTTTGTTCAAATTCCCCACTATAAATGGAACTAGGGGTGCCGGAACTAGGATCCCACTTTGCCTTATTATATATTTTAATGATAAAATAGGTACAAAAGATTCAAATTTGTACCTATTATTATATTTCAAGCCTTTACAACAGAGTCTAACGTATTAGTATTACTATAGTATTAGAAACAACCCCTGCTTAGTAACTGTAATGAAATGTCATGCCACTCATGCCATTTTCATTTAATAATTCATTATGAACAGACTTAACCATTTAAATTTAAAGCATTTATTTTTACTTGAAATCTTAATTTCCATTTATTTATAGTTATAGATTTTAGTCTTGTATACTGATAGCTCACTTGGCAATCTTTTCTGGCTGCATACGATTCACAGGCCCTTTGTTGCTCTCTCGATTCATCCAAGCATTTGCCACCACAATAGGCTGGGGTCAACAGTGTGCGTGTCCTTATATTTGTTCCGTTTCCACAGTCATTGCTGCAAGCTGACCATTGTGACCACCCAGTAAATGAGCAGTCTGTCAAATTTTGTGCTGTGCATGAAGTAAATTCTATAACTTCTGGGCAGAGGGCCCCTCCACACGAAGGAAGAACAAGTACGTTACGTGTTCGATTTCTGAAAATATTGAAAATTGATTATTTAGACTGACTAATTTACGCAACTGTAAAATCAGGTATTGTCTTGAGCAGCGGTGGCCGAACCACAGCCTGCCAGCCGCATGCGGCTTCTCTGTTTTCACATTCGGCGCGCTAACAATTTGTAAAGTTACTGAAATTCAACCTTTTGTTTGAAATGTATCTAGATATATATATATATATATATATATAAATCAAAGTATGTATGTTTGTCCTTTATTGCTAACTAAACCATCTATCCGATCACCATGAACTGTAGAACATTGTTGAGTATGCTTCCAATATGGTTTGTGTGAAGAAATTTTTTTTTTAACATTGACACTCATGATTTTTTTTCTTTTATGAGCTACACACAAATTAGTTTAAGCGTTAGCTATTTGGAAAATGAATGGATCTTGACCAAACTTAGTACACACATATTTTACAGCCCATATTAAAATACCATACACTTTCACTTACACTGTTGAACTCCCAATTTTTTTCCTTTTTTTGCCAGGGCCCAAAATCTTTATTTTCGTAAGCGTTTAAGACTTTATTCCAATTATGATTTTACACGACCTTAAAAGATATTGAAAAATATATCTATTATGATTTAGATTGAAATAAACAGGTACTTTAAGGTTAATTTCTTATACCGATTGGGCATTGGGGATCTTTACTTTAGTGTCGTTTTTGCTTAAATGAGATTATACAAATTGTTTAAGCGTCAACGGCCAACGGGGGAAAATGGATGGATCATAACCAAACGTTGTGTATAATAACTTGATAGCCCATATTAAAATTCTCTAGGGCATTGAACCTCTATTGTTCAAGCCTTTAGACTTTAGGCTGTGGGCCCAGATTCTTTTATATAATATATAGTATATAGCAACGAGTAGCAGGAAAGAAAAAATATAAATGAGGATACATGTAGAAGTCGAAGTTATCTACCTGAAAGGGAAGAAGACTTTGCATTCTTATCTTATCTGTTTCATACGCCCCTTTTATACAGAAGATTGCGCCCTACACTTATCCATGGTTTAAGTTTATGTCTGGTCCAGTCTTGCATTTTTATTAGAGTTAGAGTTTTAAATATTGATAGAAAAAGATGGAGGGCCAGTTTGCCTCATCTACCAAACACCGCTAAGATACGCACCCGTGATACCAACCAAAGGAGCAAGCTTGTTCTTACTTATCATCCACACAACATCAAAGCCAAAGAAATATTCATGAAGAACCGTACTATCCTCCTTGCGGACCCTGAGACAAACAACATTTTCTCCACCCCACCCCTAATTGTATTTAGGAGGGACAGAAACCTACGTGATCTTCTGGTTCGCACCCGCCTCCCAACATCACCCAAGCATCTGGGTACTATACCATGCGGCCGACCTCGGTGTAAGACATGTCCTTTTGTTGTGCAAGCCGAACAGATAAACTTCCCTAAGGGGCTATTTATGATTAAGGATGGTTTCACCTGCGCTAGCCGCAACGTTGTCTACACCATTGTGTGTAAGCGCTGTCCTTTGAAATACATAGGAGAGACGGGACGATCTTTGTCGTGCCGAATGTCTGAACATATTAGGGCGATTATACAAGATAAACAGTGTCCCGTCTCCCGTCACTTCAATGGACGCGACCACATATCTTAATTTTCACTTATTTTAATTATTAATACCTTATCCCTAACCAAACTGCGGGCCCCACGCAACCTTTTTCACATATTATTCTGCAAAGGCCGCCGAAATTGCTAAGACCAACCCTGTGTACAGCTATATTAACCCGGATCCTTTCTCTCTCACAATCGACTGTTCTTTATCAGAGTAAAGAAAAAAATGTTTGATGTTCAAATTCTTGTAAATTTTCTTGCAATGACATGCTAGTCATGAGCGTGTTCTTTTATTTTCTTTTATAATTGCATCCATGGATAAAATCATTTCTCGTTGTACTTCTTGCTCTAAAGATAGAACCAAGTCTTCTGAATTTTCTCCACGTATGTTTTTCTAATTTCTATCTCCCCTTTCAATTGATATCTGCAACTCTCTATAACAGTGTTCTGTATAACCACGACATGTCTGAGTTCCATGAAATGGGTTTGCATTGTTGAATTGTTTTTTTTTTAAATGGATCCTATAACTTGAGATACAAAAAAAAAAATAATAATAAATAAATAAATTTAAAAAATTACATTGACCTGAGTAAAATTCCTCCATCTCATCTCGTTTTACTAGTTACTTCAGATCTCATTTTTTCCAAGACGCTTGAAAGTATATCTTTTTCAAAATTATGTATGTTATGTATATGTTTATTAACGGAGAAATTTGAATATTTTCATGTTCTTGCATTAAATCTTAATAATTTTCCATAAAATAGAAGAATTCAAATTATTTACACATTACTTTAATTGGATAGGCGTGGATTCTAGCATGTTTTAAAGTTAATAACAGTATTTTAATGAAGAACACAAGCTATTCGTGCTGCTATAATGCAATAAAAAAAATTATTTTCAATAAGTTTCCTTAATAATTTTATTTAAAAAATTGAAACATTAATATAAATTACCACTATCAAGTTAAAAACAGTAAACGCAATATTCGAACCACCATGTTATGTAGGTACTTGTTAGCGCATTATTCTGCGCATGTCGAAATTCCACTCACGAACTTTCGTGGAAATTTTATAAGTACATATTATTCGGCCCCATTGTGTTCTCTGTGACTTATACCGTCTAATTTTCCAAACAAATCAGGACCTTTTTTATAGAGATTTTTAATTTTTGAACGGGTTTTCGTTTGTTATAACCTCAATGTAATCAAACAAATTTTGCATAAACCCGTTAATTAAGACTCAAAATTAAGATTTTTAAAATCACTTTGGTTTTCCCCCTCCAAAAGAAAGAAGAGCGGTTGTTGGAAATGGCTTTACTTTTCAAATTCCCACTAGTGCCGCCCTCTGAATGATTGCCGCACGGGGCACACCGCCCCCATCGCCCCCTAGCTACGCCACTGGCTTAGTGAGCTTAGTGCTAAAAGTACTGAAGTCGCTTTTTACGCATTTTGAGATAATCAAGTTTTAATTTATTTTTAGTCTATATGATGATAGCATTTTAAATTTTTAAAAAGTGGACCTAATAACATTGTATTGTTTTCAACTTAATACAGTAGATTGGTCTAAGCCAGATGTTAAATGTCCACAGGTTAGTTTGAATTTGATGAAAATGTGACTTGAGTACTTTTAGCACTAGGGTCTTCATAAACTCAAACTGTTTAAAGCGACATTATGACAAATGTCATAAGGGGCCGTCCAGAAATGACATCACATACCTAGGGGGTCGACCATTCGTGACGTTTGTACTCAACAACTTCGGGGCCATCCATAAGGGGCCGTCCATAAATGACGTCACGCACCTAGGGGGGGGGTCTCACTTTTGTGACGATGCGTGACGTTGGGGAGGGAGGGGGTTGAAGAAATGTGACGTCACATCCAAAGGGTAACTTTAAATAAAACTTCCACTGAAATATTTGGTCACTTAAAATTTATTTAATGATTTTTTTTTAGTCAGTGCTTCTCAAAGTGCCGATCGATAGGCTATCAGACGCCGGTTGGCGTAAGTTATCAAGGCATGAAAATTAAATATAATTATAATTCTTAAGTTTGAGAACCCTCAACAGAACATACGAAATTGTTACCCAGCGTCGTTTGATGTTGACAATCAAAGCTTTTGTGATGTAACCGCATCGTTTGTTTCACTCGCGGCAGGAGTCTGCTAACTTTTTTTAGTCGGCTATCCCCCCCCCCTCCCATCCGACTGCAACTGGTGAGTTTTACAAACAAGAAAAGTGTCTAAAAAAGATCTGAATAGGATTATATGTAGATATTTTTAGTCAAAACGACACGGAATATCCATTTACGGGTGGGTGGGGGAGGGGAATCTATTTTATACAATTATAAACGTTTTAAGTTTGATATAATTTTTCGATTGGTTTCTGGTCAAAGGTCTCTGGCCATTTTAAATATAATGATAATGTGCCCATTTAAAATTCGTCAAGGTATTCATTAACTTTATTGAATGCATCAGATTCTCGACATCGCAATTCGAGAGGAACACAAAACAACTTTTCTTCTGAACTCAGTTTTTAAGGCATTAATTTTAAATATGACAGAAAGGATACTTGATACAGTCAGATTAGGATTATTGTCACACGTGTCAGTATAAATGAAAGTTGTTTGGATTTAGGTGTCTTCGTATAGTACGAATGTAAGAAATCTACAAAGATGACAAATTTAACAAATACATTTTCTGGAAGGAACCGGTTCAATAATGGACAAATTTTAAAAGCGTACACGTACACATGACGTATTTGAATATATCTTATAGTGGAGTGGAGTATATGTTATATGTCCCAAATGAGTCTGCATTACCCCCAAGAATTCCCTTTTGACCCCAGATGAGGTAATTTACCCCTGCCCCTGTTCGCCGACCTCTTTCTTACGGGATGCCCGTCAGTCAATTGAGGGATTTAAAAAAAAAACATTATAAAAATATTATTTTTAAATAACTTTTTTTATAAACAAAGAAGTTAACAGTAATGATTTATAGTCAATGTTTAATTTGTATGCATTTAAAAAAATATAATCAAGGGACATTAACACATTTCGTTTTTTGAAAGCCAGTTAAACGGTTTGAAAAACGGACCGGTTCAATAGGATACCTAAATATTAAAATTATAAAAGTTTATGTTAACATTACTGTTAACCCAAAAGTAGCGGATTCTAGCGAATTTTCTATGCCCACAATGATTCAGTTTACCCCCAAGAGTTTCCAAATGAGATAATTTATCACTGTTTACCGAGCCCTAGGTTAAACAGGCCGATGGTGGTAGCCATGTATTTTTCATTAGTTTATAAATTCTACAAGAGAATGCAACAATTTAAACACGCCTCGTCCATTTGTGACATTATATTTACAACTCTTGTGTGATGTACGTGAAATACTGAAGAAAAAAGAATTGGAAAAAAACAACAACTTGTGAGCTGTTGAGTGAAAATTTATGATAATATTGAATATTTTAATAATGTCATAGTATTTTTTCAGTCTTCAACTTGCACGAATTACTGTATTTTGCAACGCACAAGATGACACCCTACTTTCCTGCACAAATGTGGGGTTCGTACAGTACTCGCCATATTCCTCTTCCAGCGCACACCTAATAATTTTTAGAAAACATGAGATGTGATATCAATGTGGTAATTTTAGATCAAATGCCTTTGATGTGCATATGTTAGCAGGAAAACTGTCATTAGAAGATCGAAATCAATTTTAGGAATTCTCTTGTATCTAAATATTCTAGGTCTATCAACAATGCAATGATCCTTGTAATATCAATAGCCACATTAGCGAGCTTAATCGCGAAGGTTAATCACATCAAATGTTTTTGACATTACCGCTGCTTGTTCGT
>MUZC01000289.1:489902-501652 GCA_002072015.1 Radix auricularia | reverse complement strand
AAAGTTTATATTAACATTACTGTTAACCCAAAAGTAGCGGATTCTAGCAAATTTTCTATGCCCACAATGATTGAGCATTACCCCCAAGAGTTCCCTTTTTACCCCAAATGAGATAATTTATTGGTGGCATTATATTTACAACTGTTGTGTGACGTATGTGAAATCCTGAAGAATAAAGAATTGAAAAAACAAACAAACAAACAAACAAACTTGTGAGCTTCGGAGTTTAAAGTTATGATAATGTGGGATATTTTAATAATGTCATAGTATTTCAGTCCTCTACTTGCAAGAATTACTGTATTTTGCGACGCATAAGATGACACCCTACTTTCCTGCACAAATGTGGGGTTCATACAGAATGGGCCATTTTCCTCATCCAGTGCATACCTAATAATTTTTTTAGAAAACATGAGATGTGATATCAATGTGATAATTTTCGATCAAATGCCTTTGATGTGCATATACTTAGCAGGGAAACTGTCATTAGAATATCGAAATCAATTTGAGGAATTGTCTTGTATCTATATATTCTAGGTCTATAAACAATGCAATTATCCTTGTACTATCAATAGTCATTTTAATCGCGAAGGTTAATCACATCAATGGTTTTTGACATTACACTTCATTGTTCCTTAGCTGTCTTGCTATGCCATGGCAACTAAACATTTTTTTTTAAAAATGTAATATATAAAACAAGCCGAATTCATACTTAATCTTATAGGGCTTTAAGCTGTGTAGGGGCTCATTATGCTATCAAATAAGTACAGAGAAAATTATGTCAAAACGGGAAAAGAATGCAGTGGTACCTGGTGAAATGGAAAAATTCTTGCCGGTCGTCTGATACAAAAAAGTTTGAGAATCAATGGCTTACAATTTATTTAATTCATTTAATATCTTTTACATAGATTCACTCATGTTACGATAATACAATGTAGACCTACACTAAATAAATACTTAAATGACAAAAAAGTGATTTGAAACATTCTTATTTCAAATAGAGAACATTTTTTTAGGGGGGGGGGTCAAAGTTTTGTGACGTACTTTTTGAGGGGGGGTCGACGATTTTGTAACGGCGCGTGACGTAGGGGGGGGGTACAAAATCGGCAAAAATTCGCGTGACGTCATTTATGGACGGCCCTTTCCCAAAGTTTCATGCTTCTACCTACATGGGGATTGGGAAAGTTAGTGATGTTCAGTTTTTGTTTAGTTTATATTAGGAAAAAAACTACATTTTTGCCGCCGGCCCCCAGTAAGGGATATTTGAAATATTTTCTCACCTGCTACCATCATGGAAGTGTATTTAACAACTTCCCAACGTTTCATGAGTCTACATACTTGGGAAATAGGAGAATTAGTGATTTTCAATTTTTATAAAGCTCATATCAGGTAAAAAGACGTTTTTGGGGCCCCGGCCCCCATGAGTGTGTATTTCAAAAATTCTTTTACGCCAACTTTCATCGCGAGAGGGTACCCAACAACTTCCAAAAGTTTCATGCTTCTTGCTACACGGGAAGTTAGAGAATTAGTGATTTTCAATTTTTATATAGCTCATATAAGACAAAAATACTTTTTTGGGGCCCCGGCCCCCATGAGTGTAAATTTCAAAATTCTTTTATGCTAATTTTCGTTGTGAGAGGGTACCCAACAACTTCCCAAAGTTTCATGCTCCTACCTACACGGAAAATTGAAGAATTAGTGATGAGTCGGTTTTAATCTAAGAAAAACTATATTTGAGCCCCAGGCCCNCCCCCCCCCCCCCCCATGAGAGGGAATTTTAACTTTTTTTGTTGCGTTGCCAATTTTCGTCGCAAGCGTGTACTAAAAATAATCCAAAATTTCATGCTTCTACCTATACGGGAAATAGGAGAATTAGTGATTTTTATATAGCTCTTATAAGGAAAAAACCCGTTTGGGGCCCCGGCCCCAATGAGTGGGAAATTTAACATTTTCTTTAGCCAATTATCGTCGGGAGCATTTACTCAAAAAATTTCAAAAGTTTCATGCTTTTACCTACTCGGGAAATAGGAGAATTATTGATTTTCAATTTGTATATAGCTTATAAAAGGGGGGGGGGACGCTTTTTGGGCCCCGGCCCCCATGAGTGTGAATTTCAAAATTCTTTTTCACCAATTTTCGTCGTAAGAGGGTACCCAAAAAATTCCCAAAGTTTCATGCTTCTACCTACACGGGAAGTGGGAGAATTAGTGATGAGTCAGGGCTTTGGCTTCTATTAGTATTACTATTAGTATAGATATATTACAAGTTATCTGGAAGATTTCCAATCCATGTTTAATAACTTATAGTGTTTCAATGCGGGTTTAAAATTTTTAAAAATTTCTTTTAAAAGGTCGCTCAGGTACTACAGGTCTGGCCACCCCTGTGATAGTGAGTTGGTTTTCCAATTTTTACAGGCAATCCGCGTTCTACACCAATTGCCAGAAGGGAAAACTGAGTATTTGTATGTGTTTATTCTACAAAATGGGATAAGAAACGGGATTTTATCCCAATTACTACTTATTGTATTTCAAATTTAGGACGCATGCCTAATGTTTGTTATTATACTTTACTCTCAAATCATCAAATGTGGGTGATAATCTTCCACGGAGTTCATGGCTGTAAGCGCGTTTTAGTATGAACCCGCCAGCACTGTATGGAAAGGTTTCCAGTGAAATGTGAGGAGTTTACATCGGAATAGCTTCTGGCCTTTTTAAGACAGACTTACGGGATAACATGTAGGCCTTATATTTTACTAGAGTTAATGCCTTAAATTTGCCCTTTTAACAGCAATGAATTCAGATCGAGGCTTTGAAAAGGCATAAGGTTGAATACGTTTTTAATCACAACCGGCGCAACCATGGGCCGCGTGGATGAAGGCTTCACTAAACAGTAAAGTTATTTTAAGTGTACACAATGTACATAATGTAATGTATTTCCATGTATTAGAGAGTGTGAGCCACTATGTGTTTATTGAGAGTTCATCGCCTTTTATCCTTACCGTTTACCTTCACCACAGGTTGTTGAGCAGAAGCCGAATTCAGACCACGGTCCCACCTGGCAGTCAGTAACACAACATGGTCCATAACAGAGGCTAGTTTCTGGAAAAAATTTTTAGAAAAATTTCAACTTAAAATTCGATAACGGTAATAACACTCATAAATTATAATATATTTCCTGTTAGTAACCTTTCCTTATTTTGGCCCCCGCTTTCTTCATCTCCCAAAAATTATTTTTGGTAACACTAGACCAGTTGTACAAAGCATATCATATTGCTTAAGATAATGTCTGAAATGAGCTATAAATGTATTTATTGAGAGATAAAAGTTGTGTCAAGTACCATTTTTAGGCTCACAAACTTGTCCGTTACATTTCGAGTCAATGAGCACTGATCGTTGCCTCGTCTTGGAGCCTTCTCCACATCTTCCGTTTTTCAACTTGCAGTCTGTCCACTCAGACCAGGTGTCCATCTGTTTGAGGATTTCAGTTGAACTATAATATCAACCTAATAAAGTGCATGGGCATGTGGCATATGGTATGATTTATTTTTTAAAATTTATTGGGTCCTGGGATGCTCAATGTAATAAACAATATACATGTACACAGTTTTTCTATTGAGTGATATACGAGCCACCTATAATGGTTGTTACAGGTAACACTGCGGCGTAATAACTGATGGTTCGTGTTTTATTTTTAGACTCATCCTTTAATTTATAGTTGGTCGTTATTAATTAATTAGGCCACAATGATTAAAAGTAACCCACTATGATCCTTAGAAAGCACTTTGTTTTAAAACTAAGATATATTTTGAACTTTAAAAAGAAAATTAATAAATGTGGCAATTTTAACAATGTGTATTTTGTTGCGAAAAGAGAGTGGTTTTAATTTCAAATAATATTTAAATTAATTTTTTGTTGGTATTGTTTGGGGAATAATGCGTTTTCCCGAAAGTTTAAAAATAATTTTCAAAGAGTTTGTGAAACATTTGGATTAGTTTTAGATTTATGTCAAAATAACATGAAATGCGTAGATCTCCTGAATTTGTTTTTCATAAATCTGAATTGGATGACATAGAAGGATCAGGAATTATTTGACAATCATGTTTCACTCACATTGTTAAATATCAGAACATAAAATGTTGCAATAAAATACAAAGCTCAAATTTCAACGTTTTACTGTGAGATTCTTTCCTCCTCTAATTTTAATCAAGCAAACAAATGATGGACTGAGCTTAAGATGCATATTCTCATAAATTTCCTTCCTTGATTGTGATACAAACTCTAAAATTTTATGACTTTATGCTGAGATCAACAGGAGTTTTCAAAGTTCAACTATATGATCTTTATTGTCCATGCATCTTTGCTGACCAGCTTACTTGATCGAATTTGCAAAGTATGTCACTTATATTTTGCCTCACAAACAATGTTTAAGAAACATGCAGGACAACACAGAGCTAGCACTCAGTAGAATATACACCTCCAAACTGTTCAAGAATAAACTCAGTTAAAACGCGCCCGTCTTTTCAGAATCGCTGTTAGAAGGCAGAGAGCCCTTGGCAGTTATTGCCAGAAGAGAAAATGCACATTCAGAAGCTGCTGAGTGGCTAGATCAGGACGGGTTGATCAGTCTTCAATTATCAAACCAGGTGAAAGATTGATGCCAGTGGTAACTATGTATAAAGTTTATACATGTTTATGTTTATACTATAAACACTTCAAACACCATTGTAAAATGATCTCCAGTGAATATTTTTGAATTTTACATAACTCACAGGACCATAATAAACAGATTCAATATAGCACAAGAGTTGGTCACATACTTTGTCAATCTAGTCTTTTTTAGTCAAATTGTTTTGCTTCCTTTTTATTATTTAATCACTGGTTGAGGTCTAATCTACTTCTTCTCCCGTGTCAATAGTTGGTAAACGGAAGATTATCTAAAACTTGACCTAACCCATTGTAATTGAAAAGGTAAATGATGAGTCTTATATATTGTCGAGTATAATTTTTGCGATTTTTATTTTCAAATTCGATCTAGATTGAGTTACTGTTTCATTGAATAACCATGACAACTGTTGACAATTAACTATTCTATGATTAAAGTCATTTTAATAATCTGATATTTTAAGAAGGTATGTAAGGGATTTCGGCTCCAGCTCCAGCAAATCCGTAATCCGGCTATTTTAACAAATCTGGCTCCGGGTTCGGCTCCGGCAGGATTTTACTTTATAAATCCGGCAGGCTCGTAGAGCCCTGATTTATTAATAATGGCTCTGGCAAATCTGGAATCCGGCCATTTTAACAAATCTGACTCTTGCTCAGGCCAGATTTCAACATTTTAAAATCTGTTACATTCCTAATTTTAAGTGGAAATTTCATAATGTGACACATTTTAACAGTGAAGTGTATTTTGAAGTATTAAATTAAATATTTTAATAAAGTGTTTAAAAAATTTTTTAAATCGAAAGTGTTACGTACCGGAGGGGGGGGGGGGTCCCCCGAGATTTGTGACACTTTGTGACGGGAGGAGGGGGGGGTAAAAAATATCGTGACGTACTTTATGGACGGGCGCAAACATACTTCTCCTTCTGATTAAAATATTTTGCAAGTGGTTAAGACACAATGTCATATGTCAGAGCTGTGGCTAATTTTTATCTTGCGTTTATCAACATTTCGTTTTCTTTTCTTCTCATTTTAAAATTACTTTAAAATTTGCGGTGTCACATACATTTACAGGCCTTTTAAAAAACTGAAAACATTATGTGATCGAAGTCGTCTCTATAATTTATATTTCTGGAAAATAAGAAAGTATAGTATACTTGTGACTAGTGGAGTTGAAGAAAGATTTGACGCAATGAAATGTTTAAAGTTTTGCGGAACTCTTTGTTTGCGTAGGTTATACTAATGGATTAACTATTAATCCGAAAGGCCAGACGTCAGTATGGACCCGAACTGCCAGCATTAAAGACTAGCCGGGTCTCTTGATTCGGGTGCCCGTACTGAATCTCGTGGGGAAGCTAGGGTGCTGGGGCGGTTAACTGACCAGTGCTCTATGGCAACCTCACGCACTCCCAAGATTATGGAACAGGCTCAGGAAGCCATCAGGACATGTCGGTTAGTTTGTCAGGATGCCATCACGACATGTCAGTTAGTTTGTCAGGAAGCCATCAGGACATGTCGGTTAGTTTGTCAGGAAGCAATCAGGACATGTCGGTTAATTTGTCAGGAAGCCATCAGGACATGTCGGTTAATTTGTCAGGATGCCATCACGACATGTCAGTTAGTTTGTCAGGAAGCCATCAGGACATGTCAGTTAGTTTGTCAGGAAGCCATCAGGACATGTCAGTTAGTTTGTCAGGAAGACTTCTGACAACTTACCTTGCAGTCGACGTTAACATAATTTTCACAGGTTTGATTTTGTTTTTCATCCGTCTCTGTACAGTTGAGCCCGCCACAGATGGGGCCTTTAATGTATCGGCTCCTTGTCATTATTCCTTCGCCTAGAATTCGAAGATTGTTTTAATGTAAGTTAGATGATAAAAATAATACTCATTTGATAACTCAAAATAATTTAATTGCGCAGAACCCCAGCAAGCAGCTGGGCTTACAGCGCTTCACAAAATAATAACTCACATTTATTAGGGCTGGTACTGATTTTAAAAAAAAAAAGTTAGATTAATCGGGAAATAATTAGTTTATTAATCGATTAATTTTGATACATAATAATTTTATAACGCATATATAGATTCCGTTAAGTCGCGATTAATTATTTCGTGAAATTGGATAAGTCGTGGTAATTCCATGGCTCCCAAATTTTGTGACGTAACACAGCAAATTCGTTCTGCTGTGCAAGGAATTTGGAAGAAAAACCTTTTTTGTTTACGTATGCACGTCTGCATAAATAATAATAATACGCGGGAAAGTATGCAAATTAGGCCTAACAAAAAATATAAATTATTAATAAAGTGGAAAAAATATTGAAAATATTTTCTTAAATTTTAATCGATTAAGTTAATTTTAATCGATTAAAATTTTAACGATTAATCTTTTAATTAATCGTTAATTTCCACAGCCTTATATTTATACATGCTTTCAATGTAGAAGATAAGTGTTGCGATTAATAATGATTAAGCCTTCAAGCGAACCTATATAAAAACATAACCGATGAGTACTAATACAAACATCATTTTTTAAAAAGCCTAACCAAAAATACTTGTTCGTGGCGATGACGACGTCTTTTTGAAAATGGGAAAAACTTTCAAACTGTCTGTTTTAGGTAAAATGAGATTTTTTTACCTCCGCTAAATATATTTTAAAAATTTCTCATTAACTGCAGCAATTTGTCGAAAGCAGATTGGTTTTAAAAGTTCAATAATGGGATATTAAACGAAACTCAAGACCAGCTGAAAAAGTATAAGGTATGCGGATCACATTGACACGACAACTTGGACATGGGGTAGCTTAAAAATAATTTCCATTAGTATTATGAGGCTTTAAATCAACACGATATGAATTTACATTAATATGATAGAACCTAACATCAAATTGATAAGGCATGTCATCAAAATGGGACTTTTAATCAACTTTGATTGTTTCTAACGATATCAATAGATCTTTGTTTTCAGTATTTGAAAAGTACATGATGCAGAGCTTACCACAGTTGTTCGAACAATTCGACCAGTCACTCCACTGACCAATGACGCAATCTTGTGGGCAGCAGGGGCCTTTGCACGTCGTCGTCTCGCTCTCGTAGTCGCACCTCTTGCCACCACAGTTGGCCTCCTGGATCACAATACGGTTACGGATCTTAAAACCACTGGATTCACACCTGGCGTCGCACGCCTCCCAGGGCGCCCAGCTAGCGTGATGGGGGTGAATATTTCAAAAATTCAATATACTTCTTCGATGTTAATCTTATTTCGTCATAAAATTGGAATAAACGCTTTCAGTTTAAATGAACACATAGCATCGTTGTCTTTCATAAACAAATTATGGTTAAAGTAGTTAAACTATTCGTCACAACTTAGATCTGGATCTACAATGTTTTTGTCAACACTACATGACGCGCCAAAAATTACTGATGCGCAAACTTCGCTTTCAATAAACTTATGATTTTTTTTTTTTAAAATGTCTTTAAAAAATCTTATAAAGTTACAGCCATACAACTTACTGCTTTAAGTGGGGTATGGTTTCAGGGAATAACTTGTGCTATTTTAAAGCAAAAATGATTTTTTTTTAAAAAATATCAATCAGATGTTTAATCATTTTTTCGGGTCTTACTTAAAAAAGTTCACATACTGCATTTGAATTAATACCGGACTCTTACTATTGATTTAAAAAACCTGTTGTCCATGTTAAACAAAAATTTATCCCACAAAATCGTTCAGAAAATACGTGTTTTTTTTTTTTTGGTCTTACGGCCTCTTGTTAGAAGCAACAATTACATCACCTTGTTTGTCTTACTTACACTTTCTCATACCATGTACAGATTATTCATTCAAACGCTTTGGACGCACTCCCATGAATGTGGTTGAACGAGGCGTCACTACGGTTGCTGTACCCCAATAAGGTAGCTCATAGTGTCACCCCTTCACGACTTCCCCCAAAGACCTCCACCGAATCTGCGAGTACCAAATAACGGAAACATTCAGAAGTTAACATGATGATGTCAACCCGTGCGGTTCGCACCCTCAGCTTCCCGAGTGATGCCTCTGGTGATTGTTTATGGTCAGTTCTGCCTTTTAATCGATGGCGTTTTTAATATATTGCTTCAGCCCCCCCCCCCGCCCCTGATATATAATCTCTATTCATTAAATTGACTTTTGATGCCAACTCCCACAACAGAGCTCGCTAACTAAATATTATACGTACCTTCCCATGATGCAGTCCTTGTAACAGCACGGCTTGTTGCACTGTGGCTCAAATGTTATAGAATCACAGTACCCGCCGCACGTGGAGTCATTGAGTTTGGTCCTCAGCCGGAAGCACACGGACCACGACCCGGGGTCATCGCAGTAGCCCTCCGCGCACCTGCACGACGTCCAGGCGGACCATGCTGAGAACACGCAGTTCTGAGCACAGCATCGGACGTTGCAAGGCTCACTCTGGAAAGTCCCACCCGTGCACTCCCCGCCGCACTTCTCCTCCGCTAAAATGTCCCTGGTTCTGGCCCGGACGCCCGAGTCACCGCACGACTGGGAGCACTCTGACCACTCCGTCCACTGCGATGTTATGCAATTTGTGGGCACGCATGGCTGACCGGCGGCGAAGTGGGCGTGGCTGGCAATGACGAGAAGTAACGGAATGAGTCCGGGGCTCGTGTCACGTGATGTCATGTGTCTAAACGACGAACATGTGTTTGAACCTGTCATGGTGGCGCCCTACCTATCCAGGACTCAACGTATTAAAGATGAAACTAATTACTTGACTGATGAAATAAACTCTAACAAAACATGTCATTTATTCCTTGACTGTTTAAATAAACACATTTACACCACATTGTTCGATCACTGAATGAATTTTGTTATTATTTTAACTTAATCGAAAATATTTCAGAATGAAACCAAAATATACTTTTAATAAAGGTGATTTATTTTTTTTATTTTTTAAAAAAAAGTTTTGAGCTCCAGATCACAGAATTAATTCCAAACACGGAATTCCGTTTCCATTACACTATTTAATTTTAACCGAAGACGTCAAATGACAACAAAATAATAATATTATTAATATAACTGTCACAGTTAAGACAGTTGGGTGAATCGAATCTCCAGTTCAACACTAACAACACGAGCATTTAAAAAGGAAATAGTAGACAATTATATGTTGGTGTTAGTATTTGTTAGCAACAACAACAACAGCAGAAAATGTAATTGGTCATTTCGTTCTTTGGCCATATATCTTGAAAATGGACAAGGGATTAGTTGTAATGGGACAACAACGACAGAACATAAAAACTTAACCGATATGTTAAGTGAAAGGATCCTTTGCTTCACACATCAAAATAAATTCATGTGACAGAAAAAAATATCATTCCGCCCAACCGCTCCCCCTTCCTACAAATATAATCGATACTCAGAAGGAAACAACAAGAAACTACTTTACGTTCATAGGCAAAAAAAGGGGGAGGGGGTTCGAAAAAAATCTTGAAATGCTCAGGGTGGCACTTAACCATCTACAATACGGCGACATGTTAAAACATTTGACGATTTGTGCAAATGCACCGCCAGAATTACACTTAATAATCACCCATGTGTTATGAAGGTGGGGTCAATGAGCGTAGATTTTTATGTATATATAAACAGCAATGAACTTAAATAATTTCAAATTGCCGAAAAATAACTTTTAGTCAGCACTGCAATCCCTTAGGAATAAGGACTTGAAAATGGTCCCCTCAACAGCTCCCCACCTTGTATAATAAATGGATTGAATTTAATATAAACGACATTTCCTTATAAACGTGTCATACTACTTTAGGGACACGGTGGTCAAGTGGCAAGCGCGCTCGACTGGCGAACCGATGGTCACGAGCTCGAATCCATGCGAAGGCAAGGATTTGTTCCTGTGGCCCAAGGAGCTCCGAATGGAACCCTTAAAGCCGTGGCCTGTGACCGCTGCATCATTTGCCAACAGATCATCTATCATGATCTGTGGACGCAATTATCTTCTGCATAGAAGGAGCGTCTGTATATCTAAGATAAGATAACGAATTTGCAACAAGTATAACAAGAAGTAAAAGTAATTCACGCGAACAAGCAATACAGACATATGTTATGCTATTTAAAAATAAATCATCTAAGTTGATTGAATTTTCAAAACTGATAAACGTTGCATGAGAGTTGAGAAAGGACCTTGAAAGTGGCAAAATATGCACGAAAATCTAAGTAAATTAAATTGAAAAAGTTCTACACGCGTGTATAAGTGTAATATTATTTTAAAGTTTGTATTTAGATTAAGTTTTATCTTAATTCAGTGTGGTTCACACGTTTTCTCAAGTAAACGGAAAAAACCACGTTATTGGCCGGATCCTGCACGTTCGGCAACTTCTTACTTTAGAGAAAAGTTTTAAAACTCGATTTTAAAAAAGAGAATGATATTTTAAAAGATAGTTTTCAGCACTAATCAGATGAAAGGTTTATGCTCGCACGTAAAGTTCAATGGTGTAGCTAGGGGAGGGGGAGGGGGTCCCAAAATTGAAAGTCCCCCTTGGCCACCACTTGAGGGCGATCCCAAAGGAGTGTCCGAATTTATTTTTTGACAACAGATATTACGCCACAGGTCAAAATTCAGAGGGGCTCCCAAGTCACTAGCTACGCCACTGTTAAAGTTATTTACCTATTCATAATGTATGGACAATTTCGAAACAAAAATTTAAGAGTATAAAGTTGGTTATACTTGAAATGCAAATAATTGAAAAATAATATCATAAAAATCTATTAATGTAACACTTTTTCTCACAACAGTCAACTGATATCTGAATCACATCAGCAAAACATCATTCTATATTAAGAAATAACATGTGAATAGTTCACATCTTAGATTTTCAACTTCTTTAAATTGATGCAATGATTAACCATGAAGGCACACAAATTGTAATTAGAGCATGAACGTCACGCCCAGAAACACATATCTACATAATCATCATAAAATTTGATATTTTTAGACTCACTTTATGATTTATTATAGAGTTGTTGTTTTTTAAAATTATTATTATAATTACTTTTATTTTCCGGTTTGGCTTGCGCGGGGGGGGGGGGGGGG
>MUZC01000289.1:465022-489860 GCA_002072015.1 Radix auricularia | reverse complement strand
GGGAGTAGAATTATTTCAAAACATGGGTAAACGTGAAAAATAGGTGATAATGGAGCGGAAATGTCGACAGACGCCTTTTTTAACTAACAGACTTTAGTACACAACCATTGCATATTCCTTATTTGATTTTTATCAATGTCTCGAGAGCTTAGATTATTAAAGCGTGTCTAATTTTATTGACTAAATTTTTACCCTGAAAATGTGAAGGAGAGTTTATTGTTTTTTGTTGTTGTTTGTTTTTTTCCCGATAAACTGAATAATAATACTTATTAACCTGAATTTTCTTGCAATGATTTATTTTGATTGCTCGGGGGAGGGGGGAGCATTAAGTGTGTAGTACAAAGCATTACTTTACACATGATCGGGTCATGACTTTGTTTTTTCGGATCTGACACATGACGCTTTACGAGTGTCTCGAGACACTTGTGTTAATTTTAACAATGACGGCGTGTCCAAAATATATTTGCTAAATACACCTTACTCTTCAATAAATAAATAAAAATAATGAATTAATGAAAACATTGAAGTTTTAACTTGTACACAAAAAAAACAAAAAAAAAAAGGTGTTATATATTAGTTATTATTGATTGAAAAAAAGCAACGTCAGCTATGAAAGCTTTTTTGTAAGTAATTCAAATTCATATATCTTTCTAAACAAGTTTATACAACTTTTAAATGTTAAATAAATAATCAAAGTTACAAAACTTTGTTAAAATTCAAAGTCACAAATGTTCGTATCGGCTGGCAACTTGGAGTAAATGAAGCACATAAAAATCCGTTTCGAAAAAAAAAAAAACAATAAAAAAAACCTTAGTGCTTGCACCATGTTCATAATTCACAAGTGATGAACTGACTAGAGACAAGATGTACAATGTGCTCACAACCTGAGTCCTTACATCGTGTTTGGGTGGGAGCCCCCCATGTGTGTGCCTGGGGGTGCGGTGGGGTGTGGCGTCTGGAGAAGAGAGTTAGAGACTTCAGCCCCGGGGCGTGACAGTGTAGTATCTTGTATCTCCTGTTCACCGAAGCGCCACATATTCCCCCATCTGTGCTCCCAGAGTGATCAATGGTGAGAGACATGGGGTCGCGGGGGGGGGGGGGGAGCTAAGCCGCTCATCTTATTGGAAAGTCCTATTTCACTGATTATGTGGTCCCCGGTTTAATGCAAGTTTTGGTTTATTTTTATTCAGTTTTATCTAATCTCCAGCGTAATTGGCAATAATAGACTTATAGCCCTCAACCAGTGAACCAAATATTTGTTGTAACACTATATATATTTTTTTTTTAAAAAAGACAATTCTAAAATAAAACGTTAAAATGTTGTTAACACGCAATTTCTTTGACCTCATTTCACACATGACTGAGTTTGGGAGGAATCGATGCTAATCCTTTAAAACCACGTTGGCCTAAACTGTGTCAAACATAACAACATTTTCGGCCAAATAAAGACGATATTATTTGTTCTCAGTACAGAATGTTAAGGTACATCTAAGAATAACAGACTATCAGTTATACTCTATTCAAAAGTCGTTCACTTGCATATTTAAAGTTCTGCTTTAATTTACACGTGCGTTGTTCTTTTGGGGGGATTGCCCTCCTCATAATATCAACCGACCTTTGGAGTCGTCCATAAAGTACATCACGCTATTTTTGACCATTTTAACTCCCCCCCATCCCCCGTCACAAACTGTCACGAATCTCGGGACCCCCTCCCCCAAAGCACGTCACATTTTCGAACAAAAATATATATTTTATTATTTTATTTACAAAATAAATAAAATTTAATATAAAACACCGTGACGTCACACATGACCGGACACACCCCTCCCTTCTGTCACAAACTGTCACACTTTCTTACACAACATCCCCCCCCCTGGAGCGTGACGTACTTTATGTACGTTCCCTTTCCAAAAATGTGTTTTTATTCTATGTTGAACAAGGACTGAAAGAAAAAAATACACACATTAATACAATCAGAAGCGTCACTGGGGGCCGTGTCATAGAGTTCGGAAGCTCATGCTGTCACCCCTTAACGATTTACCCCCTTAGACTCTAGGCCTCCTTCAATGAAAGGTGATAAATCAAACCCTGGTAATTACATACCTGTATCAATTACCAGTACACGTCAACTACTAGAACACATAATATATAGTAGAATAGTTAAACACCTAGACAAATATAATGTTCTATGCCCATAGCAACAAACCTGTAAAAAAATAGATCACGTAAAACTCAACTAATAGGCTTTATAGATGATCTTTCAAAAATGCTTAGACAAGAATGACCGAATAGACACAATATTAATAGACTTCTCAAAAGCACTTGATAAATTTCACCTGTTTAGTTAACTCAAACAACTTAATTACTTTGGAATCTCAGGTCCCTAACATCAATGGATCCAAGACTTCCTTTAGGGGAGAGGGCAAACTGTAATAATGCACTAATAACAATTAATTAACTCAGGATTTCTACAAGGAACTTTGCTATATGTCCTTTACTCATTTTAATTTATATAAATGATTTTACCAACAATATCTCAACAGGAATAAAAGTTAGATTATTTGCTGATGATTGCATAACTTGTGACACGTTTGTATTGGCCTAATATAACATGTTGGTTGAACGTTTTAAAGCCCCACCTTCCCGCCTCGGTACAAAAAGCTGTTTTAATTCCGATGATGAATCTTGTCGTGTTTGTTTTATTTTTTAATGGTATCATCGTTATAAAATAAAAAATGCGTATATCAATAATATAAAGTTGCTAATACACATTGTATTAAGATTTCACAGGTCTGTCATCCCATAATCATAACTAGTGGCGTCGCTAGGGGGCGGGGGGCGGGCTGCCCCGGGTGACACCATTAGGCGGGTGACACCCAAGTCTAAAATTTTACTGTGTTGATTTTAAGTAAGAAAAAAAAAAGAAGACACATGTTCTTCATCTAGAAGGAAATACAATGAAAATACGTTAAAACGGAATAAATTTAATTTAAAAATATTAGTTAACTTGCAATAAAAAAACAGTCCCAAAACACAAACTAAATAAAACAAATTAGGAAGGAAAAAAAAGAAACAGCTGCACCAGGGAAATCGTCCAAAACGCTGGTAATAAAAGAAGCGGTGTTTTATGTTTTTAAAGATACCAAGCAAACTGAGCTTTGAAGTACTGACGAATCCCACCCCCTTCCCTCCACCACAGAGGGGTGGCAGCGTAAACCGATTTTTCTATTTTTAATTTAAAAAAGGGGGGATCTTTGTTGTTATTTTTAGAGAAAAATTATGAATTTAATGTCATTGAGTTAATTTTTGTTTTTTTAAAAATATTTATTAAAGGCGTTCAAGCATAGATATGCAAGTTTATATATAGGTAGTCTGGTTCGTAGGTCCCATCCCCATCAATGTTCCCTTTAAGTTTTGAGTTACCGCGCAGAAAATTTCAATAGGTAAAAAATTAGAATTTCTTTGTCAGAAAAGTTAGTAGCGACTTTATTTCTTATTCTACCTCAAACTCAATCGCAACCTTTGTTAAAATTCAATTAAGAAATCAAGTATAAATGTCCAGAATGTAGCACCCATCTCTCACACATAGCAAACAGACTTTCGCAACATCATTCAATTCATTCGTCTAACGATAATACAAGAAAAATATCATAGACTCCCTTTCAAATAATAAAATTTTTGACATTGGTGACTAGCCTTGGAGCAGAACAAAGATTATGCTATCACTCGCCAACTTACAAAAAAGACTGATGTAACGAACAAGCCGGTGTGATATTTTACTCAAAATAACGGGAGTCGTGTTGGGGGTTACAGTGTGGTGAAAAGGTTGTTTTGAAATAACAACTCAACGCCTAGAGCAGGTTTTTTTTTAGACGTCACTGAAGTCGGATGGCTTTCACGCCACTTTGCTTTACAAGCATTGTTGAAAATTACATACAAGACCTGACTAAATACTTTGAAGAGCAGACACTTTTGTATTATGATACACTCAATAAATATTTTTTAAGAAGCGCAGAGACCCAATGTTTTGGACTATTCCTTAGTGTCATTAATAAAGTATTTGGAGAACTTGCCAAATTAAGCAAGCTGTTACAAAGGAAAAATCTAATGACTATGAAGGCATACCAGTTTGTAAAAAGAAAGGATCAATAACCTAAGTGGACATCACCTTTGTGAAAATGTTCATTGGTCTGCAGATGTTGCTAATTGATACTTAATTGAATATTTGAGTTGTAAGCGTTAGTCAACACGTCAAATTTTAATTTTGAAGAAGCAAAACTTTGTGCCCTAGTTTCTAAATACAAAGTATTCTTCAAAGCTATGAAGACATTGTGGAGAAATGTATGGATCACTGTCGTAATTTAAGATTTGTGCTCGAAGAAAAAAATAAAATGTGGGTTGATTCAGACTTTTCGTTGAGGTGATTCAGTTTCTCATGACTGAAGAATAATTCAGCAACATTGCCATCCTGTTGAAAATTTTTGCTACATTTCTTGCATCGAGCGCTCTTTGTGAACGTGGATTTAGCCTAATGAATTCTAGAAAAGTATAATCTAGAAATATGTTGTAAGAGTTACATTTAGACTTGCTTATGAGGATTAAATCTTGTCAGAATGACGGACATCAAATCAACCGTGACAAAGTCTATAAATATGGAACTTGTTGACAGACAGACACCAGAGTACCCCAGAATAAATTAGCGGCATATGGGTATTATGGGTATGTTGGCATTTGGTTACTTGATGAACATATAAATGTACATTTCTGTTCAGTGGAAAGAAGTATACATTTATAATTCTTGTTTATTTAATTATAATCTGCTATATTTTTTTATTTACATTTTTTCACTTAAAGTATATTGATGCATGTATTTTTGTGAGATGCCAAAAATTTTTGCACACTAATAATGGTAAACTGTTAAACTTTGCACACCAGTTTTTTTTAATTTAGCACAACAACCGGCAAACCTGATACATTGATCCACACTTAGCTGTTTTGTGCTTATAAACGCGGGCCCATAAAGAATGATATTACATGCGGAAAGAATACGCTTTGTTGTTATTGTAGGGCGAGGAAGATGCTTAGGAGTTATCTGGATATTTACGCTACTTTGTTTATTTACATCTCTCTCTCTCTCTCTCTCTCTCTCTCTCTCTCTCTCTCTCTCTCTCTCTCTCTCTCTCTCTCTTCTCTCTACTGTTTAATCTTTTATTTTTTTTTCATTTGATAATGTATTGTTTTCTCTTTTAGTCGTAATTCACTAGAGTCTAGAGGGTAGCGAGAGGTGCTGATCTCCAAGGGTGACCAAAAAAAACCAAAAAAAAACAAACTGTGAGGAGTTCTAAGTATTAGGAGCCGCGCATAAATGACGTCGCATGCCTAGGGGGGGGGGTGTTACGCATCTGTGACGATATGTGATGAGAGGGAGGGGTGTGTTTAAAAAAAAGTGAAATCAACTCAAAACGCGAAACTATAAATAAATAAATAATTTGCCACATGATAATTTTCATTTAGAAGATACGGGGTATTTTTTGTGTTCGGGGGGGGGGGGGNGTCAAAGTTTTGTGACGTAATATCGAAAGAAATGGTTGGCGGTCTAAGTTTTTTTGACAAAGTATGACGCGGAAGGGGGGGGGTAAAATCGGCAACGTCGCGTCACGTCATTTATGGACGCCCCCTAAAGTCGTGAAGGGGTGACACCATGAGCTACCGCCCCGGCTGACACCAACCCTAGTGACGCCTCTGATCATAACGCTAATTATAATTTAAAATTGCATACACATGTCCATTAAAATATACTAGATACTAGCATACGCCACAGACTTGCTCATAGAAAGTGCAAAGAAAAAAAAAAGGGGGGGGGGTAATGGTCACAAACACTAGACCGAAGAAATGGGAGAAACACAAGTAAAGGTTAAGGGGGGGCATCGGATCATTTTTGGTCTTGCATGCGCACTGCCGTTAGCTACCTGCCCCCACCCTTCTCCATCTCGCTTTCCAACCATACACACTGATTGGTCGATCCTAGTGAGGGTCATTCGTCATGCTTAAAATATTTGCACACATCTTGGGATGTACAGTTCAAAACAACAGCTTATTTCAATTTGGATCATGATGAAAATATTTGTTAGTCAGAATTTGTTTTTAAAAATCGAGTGTAATCGAATGGCTAAAATGTCTTAAACGTTAACGAAAAAGAGATAAGGGGCCAGGGGCTATTAAAAAAATGAAAAAATATAATTTTAAATACCTAACGAATTTTAATTTAGGCCATCAAGTTTTTATCTTCCAAGTTTTGTAAAAAAAATACATTTACCAAAGTTTTTTTTTTTTTTTTTAAATTAGCTAATATAATGTGAAAAACTACAGTTGAGTGACAAGTTTGCCCCACCGCTTCATTAAAAAATCAAAGTTGCACGTACATACACACTCACACACATATATCCAGTGGCGTAGCTAGAGCTTTTGCCGCCCGGGGCGGTCTCCAATATGCCGCCCTTTTAGGGGGCCGCCCATAAATGACGTCACGCATGGGAGGGGGTGGAGAAGAGAGGAGTAACACATTTGACGTTATTCAAAACACGCAACTTTAAATAAAGTTCCACTTAAATACATGAATGCCGACACTTTATTTAATGACTTTTTGCGTGGCTTCACGGTTGCTATATTAGAGTGCAGCCTTACATTACTTACACTAAAAGCATTTTAAATGGAAATAAAATGATTTGAAACATGCTAGTCTTGCTCTTATTGGGGGGGGGGGCTCTTTGTGATGTCACATTGAGGAAGGGTTCTTAGTTTTGTTGACGTGTGACGATCGGGAGGGGGTGAAAAATCAGCCAATCGTATGATCTTTTGTAAAATAAATAAATAAACATGAATAAATAATTCGAATTGAAACGAAGTACATTTTTAAAGGTGGGGAACATTTTTACCATTGATTGCCATATTAATGTAAGCAGTAATAAAAGAGGCCGCATGAGATTATATAACTACGAGCAAAATACCCGTGCTACGCTACGGGGTAGGCACAATAAGAATAACTTTATTTGGTTTTGGGTCTCAAATTCTTTTTAAGAATGAATGTAAACGCTGCTGGAAATTAGGGTTGTGATAAATCAAACCCCTTCTTAATAAAAACAACGATATGTGTGTCGAGAAAAATTAAAATATTATTAATTTAAATATTACCCATCAATTTTGGTATTTCTGCTTTAATATAGCATCATCATTGTCATCCGTGGCTGTACAGCCCATGTATGGCCCTGGCTTGCTCCGCCACATAATTCCAGCTACAGCCCGTTTAGGGCCCTGGCCTGCTCAACCACATCCTTCCATTTAGATCGATTGATGGCTTTCTTTCACCATGCTCGAACCCCTTTGATAACGCATGCTACATACCAGAATAACAAATGTCGTTAACAGTTACAAAAATGTAACGGACAAGGCTCACTTTCTTTTCACGTGACTCAAAACATGAAAACAATAACTTTCCACATGATTTCTTTGGTTCTTAGAAATCGCTCGCTAAACACCCATTTCATTTATAGCCTAAGCATGAAATTAGTTCAAGACGAATAGGCCTATGATATTTTTAGCCAGATAATATTTGTGAATATTGTGGCTTGGGGAGAGTGGAAAATATGGTTTATTTGATTTTAAAGGCACGTGTTACTTTATCGTGAATAAAAACATAAGAACAACGCTGCTTTTTAAGAAAATAGTGAGAAATTGATCTCCTTATAAATTTTATGTCAATCATTATATATTCAAGCACATTTTTTCTAATAGTAACAATTCACTTTAAAGAAATCTTTATTCCCGTTGATTACTATTCATCTAATAAACTCAAAACAGCTTGGCACAAAATGAGTTGTTGTCAGTGTGTTTTTTCGACATAACACACACTTTCTTATGCTAGATCCTATTTATATGTCGTAATACCCGTGATATTTCTTTACACTTGATATATTTACACCTTAAAGAACAGTTTTTACCTGAAGCGTATGTCATGCAACCGCATTGTTCGAGAAATGTACCCAATTTTTTAAAATGCATGCTTCATCATTCGGTAGATCTTAGAAAAAAATACATGTGTTAAGATTACTATTTTCATGGAAAATGCTCCCCAAAACATTATTTCTATTTCTAGGCTAAGCATGGCCTTAGTCAAATGAATAGGATTTTTTTAATGCGGCAGATATTAATTATGTGAACATTGATGCTAAATTGAGGTATGTATGAGTTAATTTGTTTAAAAGAAACACCTTAAATCGCAAAGTTTGAGCTGAAAATGTACCCTTCTGGTTTACTTTAGTTGTGCAAAAAGTATTTTCTATTTGGTGGTTGGACACTTCGACCCCGGACGATTCGACCCCGGTCAATTCTACCCCTGGCGATTCAATCCCGGACAGTTCCACCACGGGACTTTTCGACCCTAGGGCGTTTCGACCGCGGACGTTTCGACCCTTTCGTTTCTAAACTGAGATTTTTTCATTTATAATGTGTTATTTTATTACTATTATTATTTTTTAAATTAATTTTTGGTATATTATGAATTATAAATTAAAAACAGAATTTCAACATCTATCCCAAACACACTTAAAAAGGACCTAAGTTAAATTGGGTTTTAAAGATGTATATATTTAAGTGGCTCAAAGATTTGCACAGTGATAACAAAAATAAATGATTTTTTAAAAAAAAATGTCGATAAGCTGAACAATGCACCTCGCAGGCGTTGGAACCATTACAAACGCGCGCCCTTCAATTTACTTTTGTGTTCCTTAACATCTCACTCGCAGAAATACAGATTTTAATGAGACGTAAAAAGGTGTCTGTATTTTTTAACATGTTACAAAGGCTGACTCAGTGACCACCACATCACGCCGTGTGCCGTGTGCTGGCGAAGGTTATGGGAAAGGTAAATAGTAAATAAAGGGAGGTGGGGGTGCAGCGAGAATGTAGGCACTTTTAGAAAGGACGATATGATCGCATTGCCTTTTTATTGCCCGATTACATCGGATTGGGTTTGGGGTGGATTTAGATAGGTTTTGAATCGCGCAATTATCACAATCATGAATGTACGATGCATGTTGATTGGTTATACGTGTACGTATTTTTTCAAATCATCGTAAATTAAACGATACAAATAACTATTTCAAACTGAATTTAATTTTTAATGCATAATAATATTATGCTGAATTATTTTTATACCAAAAACTAAATTTTAAAAAGTATACATACAAATAATAATAAATATCTACGTTGTAGATAGAAAGGGGTCGAAACGTCCGGGGTCGAAACACCCTAGGGTCGAAACGTCCTGTGATCGAACTGTCAGGGATTGAATCACCCGGGGTCGAATATTGCATTACTCTAGCAATAAGTCTTTTTTAACGTAAGCCTTTTCATTCATCTACCAATTAATCCACAACACCCATTCCTTTACAATTTATGCATGACGTTTATTTAGGACAAATTTGATTTATTTGTATTGAACTGTTTAATACTTATGTGATTGGGATGCGTAAGGTTGGGGAGATTTTTTTCATTATTTTCTATTTGTTTAAAAAACACACGTTGAATCGCAAGGTTTGGGCTTAAAATTTTACACTGCTGTTTTTCTTAATCTTTGCAAAAAGGATATTATCAGTGGCTAAGAAATAGTGCCACTCAGGGATCGGCAATATAATAAACTCTACCCAAGAAATGAAAAGCAGCCTTTAAATAGTTCACAAAGTTGCACCTCTTTATAAAAATTACAATTCCGCTATTTAACCCCACTCTTACAACAGTGTATAAACGCTTATCACGTACCATTTTATTATTTCACATCCCTGAGCGTTTACTTTCAATACGAATTTCCTTAATGTCAGTTTATAATGAAATCGATCCAAAACACTTACTTGTATTAAGTAAGCACCTAAGAGAAATACATCTTCGTCCGAACAAATATTTGCAATCGATTTTATGATAAATCATTTGTTAAATGCTTCAAAAGTGGCTCCGTGTTAATTCTTTCTATTAAGAAATTTCATTTTCTGTAAATTTGACTTGTTATAAGCCCGTATAAAATTTCCCTTCATCCGATTATATACGTAGATGTATAAAAGCTTATATTAAAATGTAAAATTGATACTTCGTCTTCAATGAAATAATTTCTTCACATGTATTTCTATAGTTATTTCACAGTGACTAAGAAAAATTAGTTCGTCCTATCTTCGTGTGATTGTATTATTGTAAAATACAATTTAAAATTTTAGAAAGGTTCCATTTTCTTTAAAAAATAAATATGCGCCAATTAGCCTCAATCTTACACAATTACACATTACAACTATAAATAATGAAATTTCAATAGCGACTATTAGTTTTTTTCACTGTTTATTTTCTATTGTGGCAATTCATGCGAGTATTCGTCCAACTAATGCGCAAGGGCTCATTTCTTCTAAAATGAAACATAAAGTAAAACCATCTCTGAAAAAATGATTGGAGATTGATCTTCTCATTAACAGGTTTTTAAGTCACATTCAATGACTTCCCGTTATCTTTTATTCAAGCACCAAGGAAGAACGAATCGGCAGAAACTTGTGTTCATAAAATTAACGGAATTTTTCATAATCCAGTGCATACTTTTAACTATACATAAACCATTACCTGGTAACGTCTTTTCAATATTTAATTTCACTTTTAGCAATCTATAAAATAAATCGTTATTTCACAACTAATACAAACACACAGTCACACGCACACACAGACGCACACACACACATACATATGAACACATTCGCACACATGCTTATTCACACACTCGGATTATAATCAACATAAAAAGTAACATCAAATAAATTAATAAAATAAAAGCTTCATGACGCAACATCTTTTTTTTTTACGGCGCGCAAAACCACACGCTCGGTTAAACTCAAAACCAAAATCATTATGATTTTACGTCTATATTTTCAATTTTTAAAAAGTAATCAAGAGTTGCGGGACATAGCGACTTCACACGGACGGAAATGCGCCTTAGCGCATTATATAATAGATATAATAGATAAAACATGTTTATAAAAATACAAGACCCTTCTTTGAAGGCCACACGAATGATTTTGGGGTCGCAGGTCCCCCCAGCCCCAAATGAGACAAAACATATTCAAAATTTACACCCAAAAAACATTAACATTTATATGCTTTTATTTTTATTTATAACTGTAGAATTTTTTTTATAAACAAAGAAATTGCATATATCAGTTTGTAAACATTTAATATTTATACACTTACTTATCAAACTTTCATAGTAGAAAAATCGATTAATTTGTTATCCAAATTTTAATTATTTTTACTATCTTGCTCTATGGACAATATTGCAAGAATGTGTAGTCTTAAATCACTAATTGTGGAACGAATATATATTTTTTTTCAACTTCAGTTTGGAGAAGCTCCTTTCACAACTATATACACTGAAAGCCATTGTTAAAATAGTGTTCTTAGCAAAAATTTAATATTGGTTAAAGAATTGTCCAATCTATACTGTTGAATATATTTTAATGGATCAATGGGCCTTTCCCCCCTTTTTAAAAAAAAACATAATGCCTCTTCTTGTAGAGTAGGTACAGCCAAGGCTGGTCTTAGGCTACTGCAACCTACGCGGTCGCAGTACGTCCCGCGCTTTCATAGGCCCCACGTATCTTAATTTTCACTTATTATCATTATTAATACCTTTAATCAAACTGCGGGCCCCGCGCAATCCTTTTTGCAAACTAAGTTGTATAGGGCCCCGCAATAGCTGAGACCAGCCCAGTGTACAGCCATAAAACCCAGGATTCTTTCTCTTTCAATATCGAACTGTTCATTATCAATGTAAGTAAAGAAATTTATTTGATGTTCCAATTCTTGATTGAATAGGTTACATGGTAATATACACGAACATTTTCTTGCAAGGACATGTTACTCATGAGCGCGTATTTTTATTTTCTTTTATAATTGCATCCATGAATAAAAACATTACTCGATGTACTTCTTGCTCTAGAGATAAAACCAAGTATTCTGAATTTTCCCCACGCATTATTTCATAATTTTAACTCACCGTTAAGTTGATATCGCCAACTTTCTATAACAGCGTTCCGTATTAGCACATATCTCTGTTCCACGAAATCGGTTTGAATATTTTTTTTAAATGGTTCCCATAAATTGAGTTACCATAGAAAAGAAAAAAGATTGCATTGAACTAAGTAAAATTCCAGCCTCTGATCTCGTTTTACTAGTTAATTAAGATGTCATTTTTTTCCAAGACGCTTGAAATTTTTAAGTAGAGTATCTATGTCTTTGTCGAAATTATTGATGCTATTTTGGGGGTTATTAGCGGTGAAATTTGAATATTTCGTGTTCTTGCCTTACATCTTAATAATTTTCCATACAATAGAAGAATTCAAATTATTTACACATTACTTTAATTGGATACGCGTAGCATTTTTAATGAAAAACAGTATTTTAATGGAAAACACAAGCTGTTCGGGCCGCATAATTTAAAAAAAAGTAATTAAACAATCTTTAATAAGTTACCTTACAATGATTTTATGAAAACTGAAACAGTAACGCCACTCGAATACTTTTTTTGTTCTAAGATCCTAAAAATGCGCAGCTGACAACATTGGGCACCCCATGACTGCCTTTAACGCACTACCAACAGTTCTTGCGCAGTTCAATGTCATTAGCCTGATTCGTTTCAAAACCATTGTAAAATGCAGACAAAAACAATCTTCTTTGGATCAACAATTACTAAGAGACCATTAGTAAGCGCAGATTAAAAAAATATTTTTCTTAAATAAGACAAGAAAATGTTGATAGGATTGAGGCAAAGGAAATGAAAAGTGAAACCGAAAATTACAAATCGCAAAACGAAAAGTTTTTTAAAAATTTTCTTCCTCTTTTTTTTTTTTTTTTAAAGTACATAAGTTTAAGTGTTATGGTACGTTTGTTTAGTGTAGGCTACATTTGATCTAAAGGTTAGACTACACGTCAATCTTTGTTCGCAAACATTCGTGGCTACATCAATCAAATGCACTATTTCAAATGTTTATTTAGCATTAATTCATTTAAAGTTTGTACATACCGTATTATTTTCATTCAGTTAAGTGTTTCGTAATAATTTCTGCCATCATTTCGGCTATCATACCAACTTTTCCAAATCGCCTCACTCGAGAGGTACTCTTGTATAAACAATATGTTTTATTTTTATTCTGTTTTCATTTGTTTATTATAATTATAATTTATTAGATTCCTAATGTGCAATTTTTTGGATTGAAGAATCCTACTTTGTTTTCCTATATGTTTTCATGATATTTTCAATCTTTAATGTTTTCTAAGTGGGGCTTAGAACGGATTTAGTATTTAACTCTACGTGTAAAATGCAGTTCGAGATACGAAAAATCCAAGATACGAAAGACACCCGGAACGGATTAATTTCGTATTTTGAGGTATCACTGTGTGTGTGTATAAATATATATAAAATTAACATGTTTTTCTCATGTTCGTCCGGCTGATTCTGCCAAGAGAAACGAAAAGATTTGAGTACACAAGCAAACTGTCAATCAATTTCGTTTATTGAAGTAAACACTTCAATACGGCACTTAATTTTATATCCACAAAATTCCCCACTAAACTATTTAATTTATCCTGGGCAATAAAAACATGCCAGGCTCAAAGTTGCCAGGTAATATAATGTGGCCAACAGCCTTTAAAATATTTGTCGGTAGAGATACCTAATCTCATCGATTTAATATTAGACGATAATTCACATGCCTTCGCATATGAATAGCTTCAATAAAATATGTAAATATTCGTTCATTTTTGAACAGCTTGTCTTTGTTCACTATCACTGCTATCGTTGGACGCAAAAATCTTCGGTAAAGCAGCGTTTTTAATGTATAAAGTGTTGTTCTTTGCATATTAAATGACTGCTGACACATCACTCATCAACCCCTAACATTTTAATTATTTTAATGGTAGCTTCATAAGATAGAAAATATTTAATGTTAATCACGCTATTTTATTCAAACTTCATGCAATTCTTGTGTGTGTGTGTTTTAAAAAAAAATTATTCTTCTGATATACATAACAAAGTTTTAAAACAATAGAGATGAGGGGAGAGAGATAAAGAGAGAGAGAGAGAGGGGGGGAGAGACCGACAGATAGATTGAGAGAGGGGTAGACAGACATAGTGAGAGGTGTAATAGAGAGACAGGAAGAGAGAGACATACAGAGAGATTGGGAGGGGGAGAGAGATTGAGAGAGGAGAGAGATTGAGAGAGGGAGAGAGATTAAGAGACAGAGAGTGAGGGAGATTGAGAGATAGAGAAGGAGAGAGATTGAGAGAGGGAGATAGATTGAGAGACAGAGAGGGAGAGAGATTGAGAGAGGGATAAAGCTTGAGAGACAGAGAGGGAGAGAGATCGAGAGAGGGGGACAGACTGAGAGAGGGAGAGAGATTGAGAGACAGAGAGGGAGAGAGATCGAGAGAGGGGGACAGACTGAGAGAGGGAGAGAGATTGAGAGACAGAGAGATTGAGAGAGATAGAGGAAGAGAGACGGAATAGAGTGGACATAACTTTGGTGAGAGATGAAAGAATGACGTAAAGAATAAAAATAAAATAAATATTGATATTTAAAAAATGTTTTTTTTAAAAAAAAAAAAAACAACACAGAATCTATTTCGCCCCGCCCACTATTCCATTTTTTACACTCCACTTTATGACATTTTATCTGCATAATCTACTTTGTTATCTTCTTAGAACTTTTGACTCCGAATGTTAAGTACAATATTTATCTCACATAACAACGATGACAGGAACTCGATACATGCAACTAAACATCTGCTTGATGTCATTGAAATACATTATTTTTTTTTGGTAAAGATTTTGGGTGGGGGGTAGTGGCAGAGGCGGTATGGGTACATTCCCACAGTCAGTAGAACTTGGTAGTGGCTGAACTGTCAAACACAGTTGTGTTCGCTAAGAGTTGGATATGGGGGTAAAATTACCCACAGATAGTTGTATTCCTAAAGACAAGAAATTCACGTCCATTCAGTGGAGATTTTGGTCTGCTGTTGGGATCTCCTAAACATGACATGGACTCACTTGGCGGCATTGATTTTATAATGTAATGGGAAGCTTATTATCCTATCACAATCAAGTTAACACAAAAGGGGTGGGGGAATGTGGGAGGAAAAACTGCATTGAAATTTGAGCAAGCAAGACACGAAACTAAAAGCAGACTCGCGACCTCGACGCAAATACAACGCCGGAAACAAACCAGGACCATATCTCTTCCTGAAAAAAATAAACGTGCATTTGGAGTCCCATGCTTTAAGATTGAAAACGCCCTTACGACCATCCCTGATTAAAAGTACCCGCTACACAGGCTGAGACAAAAAAGATTTTTAATGTAAGTGTACTATTTATAACTCCAACACAATTTGCGTGACCTGCCAATATAGTATGTGGCGACAAGGTATAGCTCATCTTGTAACATAAGCAATTTTATGCTATTTATATTTCAATGGGTATGCTCAGCTAAGATTTCGCCATAATATTAAAATTTCGCCGATATAAAAAAAAAGTTTCATCTATTTGATTTTAAATGTGTAGCCGCGAGAAAGAGAGTGTTTTTTTTTTTTAGCCTTTCGGCGCGGGAGAAGTCAATAAAAAGTTTGGATAAGACAGCCACAGATGAGCGACAGATGGCCAGAGTTTTTACGCTGGGGAGATAATCCGTGTTTTTCTGGACGGTGATAATAACCATAATCCCCTGGCGCTGAAAATTTGTTTAAGAATGCAACTATGAAAATTTCAAAAGTATGCCTTTGAGTATTGGCTTATTTAAAAAAAAAAAAAAATTAGAAGAGATAGAGGCAGTGAGGTCATGATATACAAAATCATACAGCCTTAAATCTAAAATCTGATAAAATTACTTGACATCAATGTAAGAGCAAATGATTGAGAATCAAATAAGTGCTTTGACAGCAATGATTTCAACATTAGATTCTTCAAGCTCCCACATCACAGCAGTGCAAACTATCTTATCAATAGTTTAAATTTCCATAAAACTAAAAATTTCATACCAAAGCCACATAGAATCTCATTATTACCAGAATTGCAGCTGTTTTTAGAAATCGTATTGCATTGTGTTACTATCATATACATTGTGAGTTGCTTTTTAAAGTACTATTCTTGTAGGAGAGGAAAGTTGGTTTATGAAATAGATTAATCTGGACTTTTTTCAGTTATCTGTGCAATACAAAAATAACAACCAGTAAATCCAAAGAGCCAGGCTTATCTTTTTTCATATGAATGGGAGATAATGCATTTTTTTCTTTGAAAAAAAAAATAACTCAATTAATTTCAATATAAATAAAAGCTTATGAACAAACAGTTCCACGAGATAATAGAAAAAGTAAGAAATGTGTAGAGACGTTCTCATGTCTTCCATTTGATTTAATATAAAAAAAACAAATACATCTGAAATGATACGTTTTCCTGATAGAATTATCAAAGACTTAACATATGATAATAAAGTTACATTCACATCATTTGAATAAGCATGTGTACATTACATTAAAGTATCAAAGTGGAACACCATCTTTTGTCTATGGAAATAGATCATGTTGCCTATGAAAACAATAAAAACTCTTCTAAAAAAACAAACTGTGTATTGTGGCTTGTGTTCATCTAATTAAAAATGAATGAACATGAAAAACTGTTTATCTTTAAAAGTTTAATTCATATCATCCATCTCATATCATACCCTCACTCACTCACACTACTTTTAATTTTTAAACCAAATTGACAAAGATGCTACAATCAATCTCAAAGATATTTACAACACAGCCACCAAGCCATTCTTTCCTCTCATTAACAAAACATCACACTAATCCCTGGAAGTAACACTTTCCCAAAAACGGTCACTATGTTGTTTGTAGTAATTGACATAATCATACTAATGACATAGAAGAATACAATTTGTTTACACATTTTAGTACTGGAGATTTAATCTGTTAAGAATTCACTGTCCCAAAATATGTTATGAAAAGATTAACATCTTTTAAATTTAGACTTTTTTTGCAAGTTTTCATAAACAGTGAAATAATATTATATCATATGATAATTAAAATCACTTAAAATGCATGAACATTAGAAAACTTTCATCAAATTACTTTTAATTTAATGAAATTTTTTAAAATACATTTCTTTAAAATTTGATAACTACTAACTACATTTTACTAGGAGGAGAACACATGAGCCAAGGTTAACTGTTCTTTTGGGAGGCTGCAGCTAATGCATCATTGGTTACCATCTGATGCTCTTGAAACCTCTGAGAGATTCTGTTTGTCATCTTCATATATTTTTCAAGACAGTTCAAGGCGCACGAGTTCTGAAGAAAAGACATTATTCTTTAGTTTTTTTGAATTTATTTAGACAATTATTGGTTTAAAGATTAGCCTTACCAGCAGAAAGAAAAAAACAACATATTTTTCAGACACAGGAAAAATAAAAGTGCAATTGAAATATAGGTAGTGAGTTTTTCAGAACATAAATATTAGCAGCTTTAATATTTTCAGTTAAAAATCTCAACATAAGGTGGTGACTTAATATTAATATTAAAACAATTTAGATTTGGAAAGGAGAAGGATATTTTTTGTTTTAAAAACTGAAAAATGGTTTTTAAAATTACTAAAGTTCAACACAAATGTTATTAATTAAAATGTTTTGAATAAAATTTATAAGCACGTTGAATATGTTGCTTTGCAAAGTACTATTGTATTTTATGACTGTAATGATACAAGAAAAAACTGATTTCCATTCATTGGTCCAAACATGTGACTCAATTTACCTCTGCATTTATCACCCTTCTTGTGGTGAAATCATGAACACATGCCATAAAACACTGTTCTGTAATCTTGTTGTATTGACTCAAGAACTCTCGAAACTGAAAAAAAATGTTTTGAAATGTATCACCTTTGTAAAAAATGTATCTACTAAAATTTCAAGATAGATTTTTTAAAAAGAAATGAACTTTCAAAAAATAAAAATAATAATTTTTGTACCCATAGTTAAATCAGTCGATTTCATGAAATGTTAATAATGAGCAAATAAAACATTTTAGTTAAAACTGAACACTTATATTGTATCCCAAAAGATCTCCTGAAATTGACTTTTCAAGCAAAACTTTGTTAAGGATCTTATAATTTATACAAATTTAGAGCTCCAGCTGTCGTAGAAGATGTACAACATTGAAAATGAAATACCATAAGGGGCTGTCCATAAAATATGTCACGCTCTAGGGGGTAGGGGGTGTAAGAAAGTGTAAGGTTGTGACAGGGGGTGGTGTTCGAAATTTGTGACGGGGTGTTAAAAAATGTCAAAAATAGAGTGACGTACTTAATGCAGGGCCCCTAACATGAATTTGTAGAGATTACAAACCTGAGAACCTGTAGACATAGCATCAACCTGCATCTGTGGCGGTAAGTTTTGTGGCTGGGCAGTCATTTTAAAACCTGGAAAGAGTCACAAAATCAATATATGATTAATTAACATTTAAAGTAAAGCAAATACAATTGAAACTCTGCCGTAGCATGTCCCATGCCCGGGTGAGAGAGGAGGAAGGTTGTGCGAAGGGCTAGAATCCCATCTTGTAAAAAAAAGCCTTCCTAAAGAAACACAAACAAAGATAAAAATAGGAAACTATGACCTTGGAGATGATGGGTCTCGTACCAGAAAACTAATGAAGCTGGGTGGCAAAAGCCAACCGGAAACCACCCGGCAGGCAACCATCCTGTCCACTAGGACCGAATCCAGCTTAGGAACATGGAACGTAAGGACCATGTTCGAAGCTGGAAAAACTGCTCAAGTTGCAGCTGAAATGCAACGGTACAAGTTAACCATCCTAAGTATAAGCGAATCCTGATGGACTGGCTCAGGCCAGATGAAGTTCAGCACAGGAGAACTGCTATTATATTCAGGCCAGGAAGAGGAAAATGCAGCTCACATCCAAGGAGTAGCACTAATGCTTTCCAAAACTGCTCAGAACGCCCTTATAGGGTGGGAAGCCCATGGTCCAAGAATAATCACAGCAAGATATAAGACCAAAAAGCAAGAAATCAATATGGATCTTCTACAGGTATGCGTTCCTACCAACGACAGTAAAGAAGGGGACAAAGAGGACTTCTACAATAGGCTGAGAACCTTTATCCAAAAATGTTATAGGACCAATGTGATTATACTCATGGGGGACCTAAATGCAAAAATTGGCAGCAACAATAATGGGTATGAAGAAAGCATGGGAACACACAGCCTCAGAGAGATGAACGATATACCACAAAAGCTGACTAACATAATTAAAACATCTTACGTAGTTCTTACATGTAAAAATCATTCATGGCCAAAAAGCAACAGCGTCTTTTGGGGTACAAACTAGAGTCTGCTTTCGCCTTTCTTATTCTTGCTAACCATTGACTGGATAATGAAGATGTCTACAGAGCAGAAGAGAAATGGTATTCAGTGGACACTATGGAAACAACTTGATGACCTGGATTTTGCCGATGATCTGGCCCTAATATCACACACACAGCAACAAATGCAGGAGAAAACTAAATATGTAGCACAGTTCTCTGCTTGTGTTGGCCTGAACATCCACAAGGGAAAAAGCAAAGTCCCTAAAATAAAATGAATACATCAAGCAACACCCCAATAACACTGGAAGGAACAAATCTGGAGGTGGATAGCTTTGCATACCTCGGTAGCATTATAGACATACAGGGAGGGACAGACGCTGACGTTAGAGTGAGAATTGGCAAAGCAAGAACAGCATTTAAACAGCTAAAAAAAAGTTTGGAGCTGCAACAACTTGACACTCCAGACCAAGGTCAGGATATTCAACACCACAGTAAAGTCTGTTTTGCTACATGGAGCTGAAACATGGCAGATTACAGAGACGTTTCAAAAAAGCTTCAAACATTTATAAACACATGTCTTCGAACAATGCTCCGAATCCGCTGGCAACGTACACAACAAGAGCCAGTGAAAGAGCTAATACGTCAGAGCAGATGGAGATGGATTGGCCACACCCTCAGAAAGCCTACATCCAGCGTTGTGAAACAAGTCCTCACTTGGAACCCTCAGGGCAAGAGGAAAGGAGGTCGACCTAAAATGACCTGGAGACAGACTCCAAATAGAGTGGGCACAGCTGGGGAAAGTTAGAGAGATTGCCTGGAGAGCCTTTGTTCGTGGCTCTTGAAATTTAATTGAAAATTATTAAATTTGTGATCTTTCTAGTATTTCTTATTGCTCTAGAAACGTTTAAAAAATTGATAAAACTGATGTGCCGGGCCTCAATAATTTATTAAAATTGTAAGAACAATAACATAGATTACCTGATGGTGTCAGGGGGGTAAGTTATCACCACAGGAGCTTTTTGTTATTAAATTTCACAACTGAAAAGCAATAGAGTATGGTAAGTGTTATAAAGAAATCCCTTTGCAGCACTTAGAGTAAAACAATTTGGTTAAGTTAAAAATAATGTTCAGTCCTGGGATCAGAATGCAAGCAGGCAACTAAAAACATTTTTCTCATGAGAACATGAAAATGGCAACATACAGAAACTTAAGGCCTAAACACTAATATATTTTTCCAAACATCCGGATAACCTTTTTGCCACAAGGTAGATTTTCTCATCAGATTAATATTCAATTTGATACTAATTCAACCTGTCACCTCTTTAATAACTTTTTTTTGATTATGTTATTATTATTTGTTATGTCCAGTTACATACAAAAGGGAAACTGATATAATTTTCAGAATGGCAATTAATGTCAGCATAGAAGAATCCAAATTTAATTTATGGATCCCAGTGTTTTTCCTAATGGAGTTAAAAGTTCTGTAATAAAATTGTTGGATTTATCCAAATTTCACAGTGGTGGATGTTTTGACCTTAATTTACATCGCAAGTCTTAGCATTTTCAATTAACTCTCAGATTTGGAAATTATTTGGCATAGACAAATGAAGAATATTTTCCTAAATGTTTTTGGAAGAAGCTATGTTAGTCATTTTGAATCGTTCTCTGCATTGATATATAAATTGATATAGAACGCTGATTTCAGTGAGTTAGCTCATGTCAAATAGGTCTCGTTACTCTGACTTATGTTCAGACATATAAAACCAAAAAAAAAATCAGAGGAGGTAATCTCGCCCCCTTTTTATGGTGAAGTCTGAGATACTAAACAAATATAAAAAAATTATTTAATTAAATTAAAATATTCAATTATTATGTAGTGACATGATGTAACAGGCATTGATTTCACTGAATCAATAAATTTTTCATATGAGTTAAAAGGAAGAAGAAATTATGTTGATAAAAAAATTATTCATAGCAAGCAGATATCACTCAAAAATATTTATATGTATTCATATAAAAATAAGGCCGTGTCTTCTTCAAAATTTTAAAGACCTTTTAATGACATTAAACTTACAATTATGGGAAGACATGCCAGCTGGTATAAAGGTCTAAGAATTTCAGTTTAACATAAATTTTTTTCAAAACATTGCAGGCGCCCTTTCTTTGCAGAAGATTATTGTGTCCTACGTTCTTATGAGAATGCAAACACCATGCTGGTCTGTTACCCTGTTACTAGGTGACACAGTGTTTATAGGCCATGGCTATGAGATAATGGTGTAGTACAATGTCCAGCCGCCTTTGTTTCACTAACTGGGTCGGAGCTGGGTGGACTCAGGGACACCCTTAGCGACAGGAACAAATCCCTACTTTCACAGAGATTTGAACCCATGACTCGGTATGCCATTTGACCACTGTGCCCCGAGCTATGCCTACACAAGAAAAACAAAAGAAAAGGAAATGGCGCGGGTTTCAGCAACGTTCAACAACACCTTTGAGCAGGTGGTGACAGTTTACATCACCAACCAATCGCTCCCTTCAACTTTTAAAACTTAAATCAAGCCGAAATTATTTCCAGTCCTTTGTTTTGTGCAGTTAAAAAAAACAACTTTCATTTTAAAAAAAATTTCAGTATATATATTACAAAGATTGAAACATATTTATTTTCAAACCCAATAAAATAAGGTGCTTTTTTGGGATGGTTGAGATAGGACTGGGGTGGGGAGATTTAAAGAACAAACGAACATCAAAGACAAGTTAGCGTCATGCCATTGATGCAGTCAAGAAACCAAAATCATTTGTGTTTTACAATTATTGTTTCTTGTTCAGAGGAAAAAGATGTATCCAAATACAGTGTACTTTGTCTGAACCATATTTTATTTCTCTTAGTGTTAGAAATATACTACTTCTCAAGCGTTTTTATTTTAAACCTACATATTTTCACGGGTACCTGTATTCCTGTGACAGACCTAGTAAAAAAAACGGTTATAGTTTAGTCTTAGTTTAATTGTGCCTTAGCCTTTACTAACTTACTTGCCATAACATTAACATTCATAAAACATACTTGATTTAAAAAGTCTACTTTAATGTATTTGCAGTGTAGGCCCTTTTTTATATCACTAGTTAAAATATTGTAATTACTTCTCTAACTCTTTGACTAAGACTCTAAAAGTAAAGAGTTGAACTTCTGCCTCGGGCCCCTGATCCTCTAATAATGTAAAGGGAGGTAATGCGCGACTCGATAAACTCACTTTAGAAACGAAATTACAGAAAATAAAAACTATTCAGTGCGGGATGAACGATGTTTTCGACTTCCGGCAATGGCGGCTGTTTACCTCGCTAGTGTTATCGCTCGATTCGCGATTTTTTTTGTTGAAGTTTTTACGTTTTTTTTTCCGAAGATGCCATTTTGCTATACTTTATTACTAAAATAATAGTACTAAACTACAGGTAAAAATAGTTTTAAACTCAAAACGGTCTTTCGGATACATAAAATAACCATTCTTATTCTAAAAGATGCCATCAGTATGACCATAATAATAAAAATGGATTTTATGCAATTTTTTTAATTTCATAACCGGTTGATCGCAATTCGGGAAATTCTTATGGTACTGAGGGGGACGTTTTCCGAAAACCTTATGACACATTAAGAGTTAATGATTAAGTCTTAAGTTGTGGAAAATTAAATTAACTTTTAAAAATTTATGATGTACTCAAACACTTTTCAAGATGACTCAGATGTAAATCTAGAAAAAAAAGAACTTTAAAATGTAAATGAATGTGTGCTCTCTCTGACTTTCTCATACGTGAAAAAAATTAGAAGTATTTTTGTCTATTATAACAAAATTGAATTACTTTTAATGCAGAAATACTTATTGTAGGTTTCATTATATATGATGCTTGACTAATGATGCCTATGATTATGAGTGATAGTAGTAAGTAGTATAAGTATAGTCTATAGTAATACAAGTGTATGAGTTATCGGCTGAATCCAATTATACGTTCCCATATGGGTTACGTAGCAATTAATTCTGAGTTCTCTTTCTTTGCTTTTTTGGGTTTATATTTAAAATTTCGGCAATCCTCTGAATCCCGGTCCCAAATTATTTTTAGTGAGTTATCGATTATTATTTAATCAGAACATAATTCAGCGTTATTTCGTTAAAACAAAACAACAAATTATGGCAGGTAGACCAGCCGCTCCGATAAATATTTCTCCCAATGTTTGACCTGCAGAGCAACTAGCAGGAATTGAACTCAAACTATGGAAGGACTATGGATGCAAGCTAAAAACGTAAACTCCGGTATTTAAACAGAATGGTTCAAGTCGAGCTCTGTTACATACAAGCTACTTGTCACAAGCAGAATGTTTTCGGCAGCTATTTGGAAATGCTGTGTGACAGTGTGTGACAATTACAATTATTTAGTATTTAATGAATGGTTATCGGACAATATATATCACTTGTCTATTTTTAATCAATAAATAACATACTTTCATGTACTATTTGGTTACTTCCCCTTATTAGCGTAAAATAATTTGGGACCGGGATTCAGAGGATTGCCAAAATTTCTTTTTTTGTTAACTTAATTTAGGGTTTGGTTTAGTTATAATTGTGACTTTAGGGTAGGGTTTAAATTTAGAATTTTAATAGTTGAATTTTCCAATTTCTTTGGTACGAGGCATATCAACAAAGATGGCGGCCATGCAGACTAGGAACGTTAAAGTTAAGTCTGATTGATTTACTCAGTAGGCACTTGGATGAAAATTTCAAAACAATTTTAAAAATAATGTAGGCTTATAGAGCAAAGTGAATGGTTTAACAAAACACCAAGATTAACTTTCTAGCTCAAGTGGTTCAAAAGATATGAATTTTTTAGTGAGACCCCAAAAACCTCTTTTTTATAATGGGATTTTCCTCCACATTTCGTGACCCATATGAGGGGCTCTACTTTTAGGCTTATAATTTTATTATAAAATTACATAAAATTCTAATATTTAAAGGGAATACACTTAGATATAAATGCTAACAATTTATGAATTAAATTCTACATTTAGTTATTGTTAACTTTGTGCAAAAAAATATTTTTGATGTTGTTTTTTTCTTTATATAAATGTTGGAAATATGCCGACTAAGCATATTTTCAATTATTTTTGTTTTTTTGTTTTATTTTACTGTTTGTTTTCTTTAAAAACACTTTAAAATATAATAAATATTATATACATATTTATTTCATCATTTCTTAGCAATTGTTTAACATTTACATTTAAAAATAAGTAATACAATCACTAATTGATTTATTTACTTGTCATTGTGAATTATACTTTTTAATGTATTAATTCTATTTATATCCATTAATAATAATAAACAAAAAAAACATGATCCCACTAAAAAAATATCT
>MUZC01000289.1:400395-464409 GCA_002072015.1 Radix auricularia | reverse complement strand
TTTTAGGGTTTGGGTTAGGTTTAGTGATAGTTTTGAGGGTTGGGTTAGGTTTAGTGATAGTATTTAGGGTTTTGGGTTAGGTTTAGTGATAGATTTTAGAGATTGTTTGAATGCACATATAGAATCGGAGGTTCAATGAAAGGCGCAGTGAATACTTGTAACTCTTCAATTTTATAAACATCATTTTATAAACAATGTTACTAAAGTGACTATTCGCAATCGATTGCCTAGGCTATTTATAGCACGCGCCGATTGCGAATAGGGTTTGAAATCTATTCGCAATCGATTGCGAATAGACGCTCCCTATTATCTAAAGTGAACCTTTTTTTCTAAATAGGACGGTTTATTAAAAAAAAGATATGAATGGGTGAATATAGCATTTTTTTACCTTTAATTTTAAAAGTTAAGAACTCTTATAAAAATTATCAATGAAGGGTCTAATGATAGGTCAACATGGCGGCTTTAGTATTTGGGCGGAAATAGAACATGCATTGTGGTCTATAATTTGCTAAAAATTCCCAAAGAACGCCACCTAAGGTAAATTAAAAAGTGGGAGTCACAAAAATGATAACGAAAATAGGATACCAGTTTTTTCGGGAATTTCCGGTCTTATCCAAGTGCCTATACTCAGTTATCATATCATAATGATCATCATAATCATAGTCATAGAGTATAGTATAGTCATAGTATAGTATGTGTTTACAGCTTTTTTCTTTGTTCGTTTCTTTTTACATTATTAGAGGATCAGGGGCCCGAGGCAGAAGGGGGAACCCATGCGGGTTTGTGCTTTGGGTCCTGGTTATAGTAGTAGTATAGTAGTAAGTTAGGAGTTTGACCTCAATCAGCAGGCTCAACCCACACTGACACTGAAATTGTAGTTTGTAGATTGTAGCGTCAGCTTTGTATCCGGCGAGATTTTCAAAACACTTTCTCTCACAATCTGAAAAGCTATCACAAAATGAGTTTATGATAAACTCTGTCACCTTGTTATTGTTAATATCAGACCGTGAAAGAAAAGTTCATTCCGTTTGCAATTTAGCAAGATTAGCCGAGGTCAAATTAGTATGTTTACTATTTCCCCACTCACATGGATGTGGCTTCTCTAGTTACCAAATTAAAATACTTTTTGGTGGAAAGCAGAAATTGTTCATTTTATTTAATTAATTTTATATAAAGAAAATGTTGCTCAATATTTTTTATTTAAAAGCGTTGATAATAATTATTATTAATCAAAATCAATTTTAACGTTGATAAACAGTGAAAATTTATGAAAATGAGCATCAATAAAAACTAGAAAAAAATATTATCTCGGTATTTAAAATTTTTTTCTATGACTACAAACAAGTACAGATTTTTAAACAGAACATTTGACTTTAATTTCACGTTATCAAACTTATATTAACCTATTTAAATTTATTATTATCACCACGGAATAGTTAGGTAATTATTGTATTATATAAACTTTTAACATTATTCAAATAAAATCAGCCATGGCTTCAATAATTTAGTCAGGGAAAAGTGGTACCAGGAGTGGGAAGATGGAGCCTATGGAGCGACAGCCAGAGGGGTATTCGCTAGCATGCCCAGGCCTAGCAGATCAGACCAGTGGTGGGGTCTAAAACGAAGGGAACAAAGTTTGGTGACCCAAATGCGCACCGAGCATTGCCCAACCAAATCTTATTTTAACAGGCTGGGATCACAACAGGGACCCCAATTGCAGCCAAGCGTCTGAGTCTGAGACGATCACGAATCACACACTTGTTGACGTCATGTCCCGCGCTTGACATAGCCGGGGAGGTTAGGGGGGTAGGGGAGTCCTACGTTCGGACAATGTTGTATGGCACTGCCCAACAGATGGAGCAGATTGCCCAAGTAATAGCCAAGGCCTTAAGAGAGTAGATCTCAGGCCCAAAGAATATGTGTTTAGTTTAGTTAGCCTTGTAAGCCTGTACTCTGACTCTGTACTTGTGACTTGTAATCTAAGTTTTAGTTACTAAGTTTTTAATTTGTTTAATAAAATAGAAAACTGATGACTTAGGACTTAGTTGACTTAGTAATGACTAAACTAACTAATACTTAATAACTAATGATTAGTTAATGACAAGGGTCGAAGATGCCTTGCCGACGTGCCTTACAAAAGTAAATAAATTAAATAAATAATTAATAATAATAATATTAACTTGCTTGTATTTTTAATTTTTAAACTAAATCGAACTCACACTCATGGTCCAGGTATACGGATACGGTATACAATATGAATACAGTAGTATTCAATACTAATAATGTAGTATTATTATTAGTAGTAGTATAAGTATATAAAACTTTCAGCAATCATCTGAATCCCGGTCCCAAATTAATTTATGCTAATAAGGGGAAGTAACCAGATAGTACATGAAAGTATGTTATGTTATTTATTGATAAAAAATAGACAAGTGTTACATATTGTCAAATCACCATTCATTAAATACTAAATATTGTAATTGTCACACACTGTCACACAGCATTTCCAAATAGCTGCTTGTGACTGTTGTGCCACTGAAAGGCCGACAAGTAGCTTGTAACAGAGCTCGACTTGAACCACTCTGATTAAATACCAGAGTTAACGTTTGGCTTGCATCCATAGTCCTTCAATAGTTTGAGTTCAATTTCTGCTAGTTGCGCTGCAGGTAAAACATTGGGAGAAATATTTATCGGAGCGGCTGGTCTATCTGACCTGCCATAATTTGTTTTTATTTATGAAATTACGCTGAATTATGTACTGATTAAATAGTAATCGCTAACTCACAAAACATAATTTGGGAATGGGATTCGGAGGATTGCCAAACTTTTATATTATAATTATTATATTAGCTATGAAATTTATTTTCTGATTTCTGGCTAAAATAAAAGTAAAAGAAAGGAAAGTGGCCAAACCTAGTACCTCTAAGCCTCAGCTTATCTATTACTATTACAGACGCTCCTTTGATTCAATACAGAAGATTATTGTGTCCTATGTTCTGTATCAAAATGTATTGGAAAGGGACGCAGCGTTCAGCTGAGGGACCACGCTATTTCAAGCTGTCTAGACTCATAGACACCCTAAGCCTGGAAACAAATTCCTGCCTTTACGGAGATTTGAACCCCGACCTTTGGTACACAAGCTGAGCGTGCATGCTGATCTATCATTGCTGCCAGTAGGGGCCGTCCATAAATGATGTGACACACCTATGGAGAGGAGGGGTCCAGACATTTGTTACAACATGTGATGAGGGGAGGGATTTTTTGAGAAATATGATGTCACGTCAAAACTCACAACTTAAATAAAAATTCCACTTAAATATTTGATTTCTTACAATTTATTTATTGACTTTTTACATGGCTTCACACATGTTATGATATATTAAATAATTTTATAAGAGAGCAAACTTACACTAAATACATACTAAAATGACAACAATGTGATTTGAATCATACTCTTATTCAAATAGAAAATACTAGCCTACCCGCGTTGGAGCATACGCCGCTAATGATTTAGTGACGGGTGACAATTTATGAAAGTAATTGTTGAGGAGAGTGTGTGACGACTTTTCTGTCAATGAGCACAACGGAAAGCATGAAATTATTATGTCAGTGTCAAGAAACAAAGCTTACAGCCGTGTGGGAAATGAACGGGCACAAACACAAACATTTTAGAAATTAAAAAAGTAAGGTCTTAGCTGCGGCTTGAACCTACGATCTTCCGCGTGTTAGGCGAAGGTGAATGTAATAACCACTACACTACAAAATACGTGCTATTCTGTTGTTCTGAAAGAACAAAGTATTTGACCTCAGTTGAATGCATTGTTGGTCTTGATGATCCCCCACCCTCTGCACTACCTTTTTGCCATCTGATTGGTCGGTGGGGTTAGACAGCTTGCTGGTGTCCGCCGCAGAGTTGCTCATAAATTGTGCAAAGAAATTAAGTGGGGGGGGGGGGGAGAACAGACAAAAACTACATCACGAAGAAATCAGAACATTGCGAATGAACAGCCACGTTGCAAAGTCATTGAGGCCATCCATATAATACGTACGCCAGCAGGGGGGTCTTCTAAAAATGGCATTTTGCATATGGATGCATGGGGGGGAATACGTACGTGAGCACAAAAAATTTAATTTGCATAATACTAAGCCTAGTAACATAAACCGCTCAGACTGCAAACGGCATCCGTGACTGAGTGAGTCAAGGCTGATATGCAATAATATTTTATAATTTAATGCAAAGGAAATTTTGAACTTTTAATTATTATAAGTAATAAATATTTGATTCAGACCAAACATTCACACATTGCTAAAATATTTCCGTCTGATTAATATTTCCATTTCTTTAAATTGGTAGAAGTTTTTCTTTCGCCTATCGTTGTCTCAGCCGTTTTAAAAACATTACATAACGGGATATAACCCATATTTTCATATTGAAAAAATTTAGCATGTTGCAAATTACTTTATATCATTTAAATATGTATTTAGTAAGGCTGCACTCTAATATCGTTAACACGTGTGAAGCCATCAAAGATGTCATTAAATCAATTGAAGCAATAAAATATTTTAGGGGAACTTTTATTTAAAGTTGCGCATTTTGATGTGACTTCATATTTCTTAAACACCCCCTCACCCTCTTCACACATCGTCACAAATGGTGACTTATGCTTGACCCCACTCCCTTAGGCGCATGATGTCATTTATGGACTGTCCCAAAGAGTAAACCAAATATATTTTGACTCTGGCTGAAAAAAAATTTATCAACTGATGGGGAGGGGGGGGGTAGCGAATTTGTACATACGCATTGGAGGCGTCCCGAAAATGTACAGAGTGCAACAGGGGGGAGGGTGACTTTTTTGCGTGCGTAATATATGGATGGCCGCATGTTTGAAAAGAAAGTGGGAAATGAACGGATACAAACATTTTTAAAATTGAAAATATAATGTCTTAGCTGGGGATTGAACCTGCAACCTTCCGCTTGTTAGGAGAATGTACTAACCACTACCCTATGAAATACATGCTATCCTGATGTTCAGAAAGAATAAAGTACCTGACCTCAATTGGATGCATTGTTGGTCTCCCTGACCCACTACACTGTGAATTACCTTTTCTTGCAATCTGATTGGTCTGTGGGGTCATGACCTCAAACCATGATGAGAATTATATATATACATAGCTTTTATGGGGTGGCAAATCTTTGATATCATATTGGTGGGTGAGGGTCTAAGTTTTTGTGACAATGTGTGACAAGGGGACTGAAAAATCATCCAAAATCGCGTGATGTCATTTATGGCAGGCCCCTTAGCTAAGGTCTTGCATCTTGCTGCTTACGTATAATTTATACTGCTCTTTACTCTACCTCTCAATTTGAGTAGTTCATTGTTAACATATTCATCATGTGAAATTTTTTATTATGATTGATTATGACATCCCCATTTATTTAAAAATAAAATAAGATGAATTTGGATTGTGAACACAGGGACCGGGGAAGATGTCAGGTGTAGGCTATATTTGGCACTACACATAAGCTACAGTTAGGACTAACAAAAAATATAAGAATTTGGCATCAATTCTAGATTTATGAAATCTATTAAATATTCTTTTACTAATGGCCTGAATTTCCGCCTTTTTATTTTTATTTTTGGTTGCTTAAAATCTTTCTAAAAGTCCATCAAAGAAAATATTGATAAACTAGAAAAAGTTTTTAAAAAGAGCTGCCAGGTTAATTCATGGAGAAGATTCAAAACTGACAAGAGTAATAACATTAGTTAATTCACTGAATCTTGTAACACTAGAGGATAGAGGAACAAAAAGCAAAGTCATAATAATACATAAGGTAAATAAATCTAACCTGGCAATAGATAATCTAATACAACCCTTAGATAGACATAGGTAATAAAAACACTTATCTCATATTGATTTGTGAACTTTATGATTGATTATCAGTTCTCTAATTATTAATTCCTCATACTCCTCTCCCTTAAGACTAAAATCATACCCCTAAATTGTTCGTATAAAGATTTGACAAAGTCATTTTAAAGAAAACAAAGGCAAACTATTATGTATTCATCAATGCTACAGAAATATCTCTTTTGTAATAATAATGAATTTTAAAAAAATCATTCATAAATTCTTTAATGAGTCATTAAAACTTGTATTTTATTTTGAGGTAAATAAATGCAATCCGCAAGCTCTAAACTTGACTCTGAAGAATACACCTTACGGAAACGTTTGCCACACAGGTAATATTTAATCTTTAATTACTCTGTTTTATACTAGCCAATAAAATTAGACAGAAAATAAATTATAGTGGATGAAAATTTGTTAAGTATTTAGCAAAGAGGTTGTTATGAAGTGGATATTAAAAAGTCATGGCAATCAGCTGTGCAAATAAATATAACTATTTTTAATGTGTTAACAAGACACAGTCTGTGCTAGAAGCTACATGAGGCATTTTCATAAAATCATGAATGATAATTAATTTATAATCAATAATATATAACTAGTTATTTACATTTAATATATGAGACTGAGAAAAATCCTTTCTAATAGATGGTTTTCTGTTTTTAAAGCCCTTTGAAATTATGTGCAATGTTATAGGTTTTGATAGTCTTTCCTTTTTGTTTTTAAGAAAACTTAATATTACTATATTATAGTAATGAATGTTTTATTGAAGATGTGACTGATATTAATTAATTCATGATCCTTTATTTACCTGCCAGGTACCCACAGCGTCACAATGATGTTTATATTTCAGAAAAAACAAACTTCAAAGCTCAGGAATCGAAGTGCCAGAAATTACTTGATGCTGGAAATGAAGTTATAATTCATGGACTTGGAAAAGCTGTCAACAGAGCCATAAATTTGGCTCTTCAATTGAAATCCAAAGGAGTGGGTACAGTGAACCTTGCAGTGCAGACATCAACTGTTGATTTGATTGATGATCTTGTACCGGAGACAGATGATGGAGAGCCAAAGACTATTTTCAGAAGCAATTCTGCCATACATATTAAAATTTATAGACCTATTGAAAACACAGAGTTGTCAGCAAATGAGTCACAGTCCACCAGTAAAGAGAAGCTTTAATTTAATGTGGTTTATATTTTATATGAATGGATGTCATGTTATGTCAGTTTGTTGACTGGATAAATAAATAGCATTATGAGAGAAAAGAGACATAAAATGGTGATAATAACTATTTATTTTATTTAGTGGATAAAAAAGTTACTGGTTAAAAAATAACATATGATGACCCCCCAATGCCAGTACTGATTTTCTAGACTATATTTTGTTTCTAATACTTTGAGTCATATTTGATCACTATAAATGTAGAATTGTTATTTTTACAACATTCAACCTTTAAAAACGTCAGAGTTTAATGCAATACTTAAGTATCTTGATATGGAACAACAGTTCTTGTGCAATTTTAAAAAAAATGAAAGTTTTATTTTGGAATTGAATTTTACCAGATAAAATATGAATTGAGGAATTAGATCTTTCAAGTGCTAAATTTGCTTCACAAATTCCAAATGAAGTCCCTTTACAGATTTTCAATTCACTGGCTCGTCTTCAGCTTTTTAAATAAAGTTCACATTATTCTAGAAAATGAAAGTTTTGTGTATTGCTTGCTCTTCCAACAAAAAATGGAAAATATATCTTTATTAAAGTTTACATAGAATAAGATTTTCTAATTTATAAGAATAACATTTTAAAAATGTAAGTTTTAAATTGTTTTTATTTATCATCACAAGGAAACAACACAAACTCTACATAAACAAGTACATTGATTTTGACACAACTGTACATAATTTATTGCAGTTTGTGGCGTTTTTCACAGCCTTAAAAAAAAAAAATCTCATCTCTCATGTTAACATTCATGATAATCTTGCTTTAGCTACCTGGATTTTCAGCTTCAAAATTTTTCCATATTTTTCATTTCATTGGCTCCTACAATGTAACAGTGGTTTGCATATAAACTACTGGCATATTGTTAATACAAATACATGTGAAAAATTCATATATGAAAATGTGACTGATATATCATATTAAATGCTGATAAAATTTAAACAATAGTTGTTGGTTGTTTTTTGTGGCATGAAATACTTTTTTTTTATACTTTGTAATTGTTTAAACCTTGGGTTTGCGATTAAACAAGAATTCTAAAAAAAGGTGAAATACAGGATTGTGAAATACAATCTATGATACAAATGCAAATTTCTTCCTCAATCTTAAAACATTCACAACAATTTTCATGTAATTCAAAGATGTGTCAAGCTCAGCACTTTCAGCTACACTGACAGCAACTCTCATTCTAAAATATTTACATGAAAATTCAATTTGTCATTTTATTTCATTTAAAATTCCTTATAAAGAGATGAGGCAAGAAAAATGTTCCCTTTAGGCTGCGCATATATCTGACCAATGCCGCGCAGCAGTTTAGGGTTACCACACAGCAAATTGTGTAAAATATTTTTAAAAAATGGATGCTGTGCGACTTTGCACACTAGTTTTTTTTTACTCTGACCAACAAACCTTAGAGGAAACATAGGGCAGGAACACTACTGGAACTTTTTCTCCAGTTTGTTGAGGATGATCTTTAAAAAAAGCACAAAAGAAATGCAAATAATATCCAATTTACATAAAAAAAGTAATTCTAAATGATTGACCATAAACACAGTCTACCCAGCATAATTAAGAAAAAAAAATGGTTAACAATATTTTGGAATGAGTTCAAGTTGAAATTAAATGAGATAAACGTATAGTTGGTGAACATCAATAATATTGCACATGATTAAAATAACATTTGTTCCTTCTACATTCTATGTTTATTTATGGGGTAAAAGTTAAAATGTTTTTCTTTGGTAATATTCTTTTCTTTAAATAATTAACTATTTATAAAAAACAAAACAAAAAACTTATAAAGATTGTCTTTAAAAAATTGTTTTAGGTGAATGGTTGTAATGTTAAAACATGTTTACAATGTTCCTAATACCATAATTCTGTCAATTGTAAAAATAATAATAAATTTGAGCTTTGAATTAATCTCCATACGATTTTTTACACTCCTTTGTAATTAGTATGACAGACTTACCTGTGCCTTGATATGAGATGTTGAGTTGTTTTTTAAAATAAATGTAACAGTGAATCATTTAGAACAATTTAGTTCAATATTTAACTAAACTTGATAACTTATTTTAAAATATGAGATTTAAGAGCACTTTTGAAATTAAAAAATGATACATGTTTATCTTTCCGTTAAAAAAATTATTTAATTATCCCTGGCAATAGAGTAACGTTGTGGGTCCAAATACGTTTGATTTCCTAAATGAAGACCACAAAATTTTGCTAAATAAAAATAAAAACATCTGAAGCATTGACATCAACTAGAGCTACTAAATGAAAGCCATTCAAGTTGAATGTGATTGACTCCATATACATTATAAACGTCCTTAAAAAGTGACCACTTAATTTTTTATAGAGAAATTATTATTTTCATTCAGAGTTCAGGAGAATATTGCGAACTGCTTTCAACATTTTAGAGAGGAATCTACATCCTTTTAAAACATGACACAATATTTAAATGAAAGCTTGGTTCATTACAAATATACTGAAAACTTAAATGAAACTATCAACACATGTAATGAGTAAAAATATTTTTTTAACTTTTCCAGAGTGATAATGCCTTAGGTGATACAATGATTATGAAATATTTGTATAGTGAAACAGTAATTTAGAATGCATAATCACTTGGACTTTGGCATACTAAATTTTTAAACAGTCCAATTAATCATCAACTCAAATCTTTAGGTAACTAACTGTAACTATAAATAAGCTGGTCTCAAGATCATGACAAGGTGTAGAGCTAACAGACCTGAAGATTCAAAACATTGTTCTATCTTTACTAAATCATTTACAGCTTGGAAAGACCTATGGGTAATAATAATGGCCATCATCATTTCTTTGACTTTTTCATTATCTGTAGGGAAAAGAAACATAATTCAGATACATTTGATATTCATTTCAGCATTTTGTGGGGGAGATAAAACACAAGCTACTCATTGTTAAAAAAAATAATTCAACTCTGGATATGTCAATAATCATCTGCCATTACAAAATATTAATCACTGTTGTATAACCTGTTGAAAATGACGGAAGTTTTCAAAATAAATTTTTATTTCAACTGAAATCTATTAGTTTTGAAAAAATACACATCAAAATAAAATATAATGTAATACAGAACTTTCATTTATGTTTATTTTATTCATTTATTTCCATATGGAACAAGTTTATGTGGACATCCAAAAAGAGTTATTTTTCGTGCAGTAATTTGGTGTGCTGCTTTCTAAAATTAGCAGTGTGACGAACATACATAACAAATTATGTATATGCATATTGGGATAGCTATTTGTTTATTTCTGATACTATACTATTTAAAATATAAATGACTGATTTATCCTTTTTTGTAAGAAGAAGCTGCAAACTCCTCAATGTTAAATTTATTAATAAGAACCCAGTATCAAATTATGCCTTACAAACAGAATCATTTATATACAACTAAATATTTTGCTAAACCAACTTTAAAATAATGATTCCCACATTCCATGATTTAAAATAACACAATCATCAACTATATGTAAAAAGTTGATGGGAAGAGCGTAAATGATGCTTTTTTTAAAACTCTACCACACACCTCTCACATTTGACATCTTTATTTATTCATGAGTTACATTAACATTATTTGGTAAATAGAAATTATTTAGAGAGGTATATTTTGAACTTATTGTTTTACCATTTTTTAAAGATTATTTGAAAAACAATAATAATTTGCATGTAATATGAATTTCATAAATCAAATTTATTTTATAGTTTTGATACATATGCATCTAGATATAAAAGGTGTTAAAACCTCTTTACTAAATCAGTTAGAAAAGAATTGCTATGCCCGGTTTTGAAAGCTGTGATAGTTTGAAGATGTTAAATGCTGCATTTATGTATGTTTTCAATTGAATGCATTATTATACGTGTATAACTATTTTTATATGAAACAATGTGAGCCCAGCTACTAGCTGGCGTACAGCACTACTCGAATTATCGAATTATTATCATCATAAACCATTACCTTTGAAGATGAACCTTTCTGAGTGAGCTGTTGCTTAAGTTCATCAATCTCATCTTTCTGTTGAGCCAGTTTCTCATTCATGCCTGCCAAGTGCTCACTCATCATACTGAGCTGACCTTCATAGCTACGGGTGGTTGTCTGGAGCTCATCCTATAGTTAGCATAGTTAGCAAACAAATGCTTATTTTTTTTTTTTTTTAACTATTTGATAAGATATTATTTTATTGTGGCATCTATGTGTAATTAACATAATTGGACACATGACAAGATGTCAGGTAGTCTTTGAAAATATGGATAACTATCTAGTTTTCCCATTTTTAACCAAAGGAAAGATAGATAATTCATGTCATCTAATTTACTTTGACTATAAAATCTCACCTTTAGGTGAGCTAAACTTTGGTTAACAATTTTTAGTTCATCCTGGCACATTTCCTTTGCCTTCTCTGCAATTTTCAGTTGTTTATGCAAAGCTCGTACCTGATAGTGAAAACAGAAGTTGATTAAATAGACATCGCGCAGTTAAGTTTCAGGTCAATTTAAGCATAAACTCAAAGTGAAGATTATGATTATATAGCATTAATCCAAAGCTGTTTCCACTAAACTTGTTAATGTAGTTTTTTTTTTAATTTAAAAAATACTATTTTTATTCATTGTTGAATGAAATTTGGAAATTGTGAATAAATGTGGAGAATTAAGTCTCAATAGTAATTGAATATCCCATGTTTACTTGAAGAAATGACAGACCTCTGCATGGAAACTGACTGCCTTGCTGTCTGCCTGCTGTAGCTGCAGGGTCAGCTCATTTATTCTTGTGTTGTAATGATTCATGATCAGTTGTTCTCTGGTGTCCACATCATTTTTAACAGATCCATTAGTTTCTAGCTGACCCAGCTGAAAAATTTAAATAAGCTCTTTCTATATTTTTTGTTATGCATAAAAAATATGTTTATTTTTAAATTAACTTCAAATTAATATTTTGTTTACAAAAAAAAATATACAATTGCATTTCTCTATAATGAATACCAATAGATTGAAATTTCCATTTTCTTTTGAAATATCATTCTTTTAAATATGTGTCTCAAATTACAAAACTGTATCCCAATTATTGAAAAAAAATTTAGGCTACCATGCTGGTGTCCAGGTATGATCCACTGTTAACAGAGTCTGAGCGCGTGCTTATATCTGAAGGGATTGTCAACTTTTCTATATGATCCTCCAATGAGGTTGATGCTAAAGCACTGCTGACACCACTTGAGCTGGCCCTTACCAAATCAATTTCTTTCTCCAACTGCCTTGTTTTCTGACAACAAAAATAGTTTAGCAACATAGAATTTTTAATAAATACTGTCAAAATACTATTTATTGACATCTAGAGAAAAAAACAACAAATCTTTAAAAAAAATTACTATTGAATTTTGTAGATTTTGTCATTTGAACTTTGTATTCCATTTATTAATTCATATAATAAATAATCAACATATTTTAGACAAAAGCTTTTTCTTTTCAATTTATAATAAATTTACATGTTTACTTTTCCTTATTTTATTGATGAAGAAAAATTCTAATATTTTTCTTTAGCTGCCACATCTATTGTTATGTGCCTGATTTCCAAATTTTGAGTTCCTTTTTAATATATGTGTCAAAATAGATTAAATTTGATGTTATCCTATTTTATTCTTCTAAATATAAACATGACATATAATATAATGATCCGTCTGTAACTATTGATGACCACCATACTATCAGTGCCAGAATCAGCAGATGTACTAGATAAAACTATGACATAATGTATATTACTGTATATACTTGTTCTAAAGCCGAACTTTTTTGGAAAAAAATTAGGGCAAAATGTTGAGGGGTCAGCTTACGAGCGGATCATAGGAGATTTCTGCATGTTCATTGAATATTGGTTTTGTGAGGGAGTAAAGTGGGGGATGGAAGGTGTCTCCTGTAATGGCTTGTGTCTGTATGTCAAAGCAAGTTGGCTTCCTTTCATATGAAACATCAGACACCGCCTCTCTTTTCTGTCAAGACCTCTAGCAGGTATTGCTGTCGTCCCCCCCCCNTTCGTTTTGAGAGTGGCCGTCGGGTGGTGGTGGGTCTGCCCCCCCCCCCCCCCCCCCCGTCAATATCAACATTATCTTTGATAAAGCTGCGCCTATTATGCCATTTTCCCTCACTGGCCAACTCCGTAAGTCTAATTTTTTTTCCAGGTCCCTTTGAGTTCAACTTAGAGAGGTCCGACTTTATATTATATTATTTATATTGATGAAACATTCCTGGTGTTATTAACTGACTTTATTAAAATAAAATATAAAAATATTTCTATTTGTATTAATACAATAAAAAGCCCTCTAGCGAATGCTATAAAAAGCAACATCCATCTCCTGTTTTATGTAAGTCCTTTTGTTCTTCAACCTAAACAAAGACAAAAGTAAAAAATCATAATGACCGATTTAGATTGAACAGTCAGACTTCGCTAAGTTGAACTTCCTAAGTCATAAACCTCCATATGTCAAATTAATTGTTAGGTCCTGGCCAAATACCATAAGACGAATTTATTTTAGATCTCTTTAACTCAAGAGGGTTCCAACCTCCATAAGTAGAACTTTTCAAGGTGTTTGGGTAAAAGGAAAAATCTAACTTCCCCATTCTTCTGTGAAGGGAGTCAAGTGTGGGGGGAGGGGCTTTCTTAGTGGTGTTGGTATTCCAAAGCTAAGTCGGCTTCCTTTCATCAGACATCCTGAAACATCAAACACCATCACTCCTTCCAGTCTATCCTTTCTTGCTGGTATGGCTGTTCCCTACACTCCTCAATAAAAACATTTTCCTTGATTAATCTGCGCCTATTAGGCCATTTTTCCTAACTTGAAAACTCTTTAAGTTGAATATTTTTTCGGTTCCCTTTGAGTTCAACTTAGAGAGGTCCCATTGTAATTTTTTTAAAAATGTGTACTATTTTGTTTACGCTGTCCTATTATTTTTTGGGGTCGGCTTGCGAGCGGGTGACACACTTTTTATACTATTCTCTTCCAAAAGAGCGAGTCGAGGGGGTCAACTTATGAACAATCAGGCTTTAGAACGAGTAATCTCATTTAGTGGGCTAGGCAAAAACTCACCACTTGTTCATTCTCAAATTTGATCTTAAGTAGTTGCAACTCTAGCAAGTAATGTTCTTTCTCTTGTTCCAGTTTTGAGAATTTTTGTTGGAAAATTGAAAGCTGGAGATGTACCAGAAAGCTAATTTTTAATAATGTCACAAGTAATAACATTTTACACTATTAAAATATTAAATTAAAAAAAAATCTTTTTCATGGTTAGAGTAAGATAGAATATACTATGTGGATTTAAAATATAGATAACCCTAGACAAAGTCTTATTATAAATGGTAAGAGATTTCACCTGTTTAGCCAGCCCTTCTTTACTCTCAGCTGAGCTCAGTAAAGTTTTCCTGTTCTGCACAGCCACACAGTATGGGACTGAATCGTGTGAAGGCTGTCGATTATAATTTCAATTAAAATGAGAACAATTTATGATAAAAAAAAGTTTTTATTGACTTTTTTAAACAAATTAATTATTTTCATCATTATTCATTCATGGTCAGTAGTTAAGGACTTCCCATATTTCTTATACTACAAATCTTTAAACATAAGGTTGAAATAAAATTCAATTGTTGTACTGTAATGTCATAAAATGTTTCAAGCAAAATTAAATTTCCAGAGTTACAGAAATAAATGCTTTCAAAAACATGATTATACAGTTGAGGACATCCTGGCACAAAGACCTCTTAGAAGATTAACATTTACATTGAAAATATTCATGCAAATAGGGTTTTAAATACAATTGACAAAGTATCTGTTAAGTATGAATGATGGAAGAGATTTTTATACTGTGTGTGAAAATGTGTTTAAGTTACATGTATAGTTTTATTTATTTAGTTATACTCACTCGCAGCTATCACAGTGCCGACTGTGACACGGATCATTCCCTTGTCGCCAGCAAAGTACGAATAATGAGGAAAAACTCGTACCACACAAAGAAAAAGGGAAGTCCACGCATCAATACCTCCTGCATGAAAGACCCTGCGATAGCGCAGCTGTTCAAAGACAAGGTGAAGGAAAGTCTCTCAAAGATGTCCCCATGCGTCACCATTGACTCCAAATGGACGCAACTGAGAGACACAATCTATACATCCGCAATACAAGCCTTTGGCAAAAAATCTCACAAAAACACGGACTGGTTTGATGAACATTGGGACGAGATGAAACCCGTCACTGAAGCAAAAAGGAAAGCTCTTATGGCTTACAAGGAAAAGCCTACACCTGACAATTTGCATGCTTTAAAAACAGCTAAGTCACTTGCCCAAAAGGTTGCACGTAAATGTGTCAATACCTACTGGCTTAAGCTCTGTTCCAGTATACAATCAGCTGCAGACATGGGCAATGCAAAAGTCATGTACGAAAACATCAAAAAGGCAACGGGCCCCTGGACGTCAAAAGCTGCTCCCCTAAAGTCCAAAAATGGAGAAATTATTCAAGACCAGGCAGCACAGCTAAAACGGTGGGTTGAGCATTATCTGGAATTGTATTCAACAGTTAACACAGTCTCCAGCACCGCTCTAGATGACATCCCAGATATGCCACTCATGGAAGAACTTGATGTCGTGCCCACACAGGAAGAGCTGAGCAAAGCAATTGACAGTCTAGCTTGTGGAAAAGCGCCTGGGAATGATGGAATACCACCAGAGGTTCTAAAGAGTGGCAAGACAGCTTTACTCCAACCATTGCACGAGATTCTGTCCCTCTGCTGGGAACAGGGCTACATCCCCCAAGACCTAAAGGATGCAAATATAGTGACACTATATAAAAACAAAGGTGATAGGAGTGATTGCAATAATTATCGCGGCATTTCACTCCTTAGTATTGTAGGAAAGACCTTTGCCCGCGTTATACTAAAACGTTTACAAAGCCTAGCATCCCGCGTCTATCCAGAATCTCAGTGTGGTTTCCGGTCCGGTCGGTCTACCATAGACATGGTGTTCTCCATACGACAGCTCCAGGAAAAATGCAGAGAGCAGCAGATGCCACTATACATTGCATTTGTGGACCTTACAAAAGCCTTCGACTTAGTCAGTCGCAACGGGCTATTCCAAATACTGGCAAAAATTGGATGTCCCCCTCACCTACTTGCCATCATCAGACAGTTCCATGAAAATATGCTTGGCACAGTACAGTTCGATGGAGCTAAGTCAGAGGCCTTCCCTGTCAGCAGCGGAGTTAAACAAGGTTGTGTACTCGCACCAACACTCTTCGCAATATTCTTCTCTGTACTTCTTCGATACGCATTCAAGGATAGCAGTGAGGGAATCTGGTTACATACCAGAGCTGATGGAGGACTTTTCAACACTGCCCGCCTCCGAGCCAAGACCAAAACGACGGATGTCCTAATTCGAGAGCTACTATTTGCGGATGATGCGGCACTAACAGCACATACAGAATCTGGTTTGCAACAACTCGTGTCAAGCTTCTCCAATGCCTGCAAAGAATTTGGTCTGCAAATCAGCTTGAAAAAGACAAACATCATGGCCCAAGACACTCGACCTCCTCCTACCATAAATATCGATAATGAAAACTTGGAGGTTGTGGACAGCTTCACCTACTTGGGATCCAAGGTCTCCAATACACTGTCCATTGAAGAAGAAATAAACAGCAGAATTGGCAAGGCAGCCGCAACAATGGCTAAACTAAATAAGCGGGTCTGGCAAAACACCAAGCTAACGGAGAAAACCAAACTGTGCGTCTATCGAGCCTGTGTCATCAGTACACTACTATATGGGAGCGAGACATGGACCACTTATACATCACAAGAGCGTAAGCTTAACAGCTTCCATTTGAGATGCTTGCGCCACATCCTTGGTATTAAATGGCAAGAAAAAGTGCCTAATAGTGAGGTACTAACGCGTGCCAATACCCAAAGCATGTTCTCAATTCTTAGTGAAAGACGCCTGAGGTGGCTAGGACATGTCAAAAGAATGAGCCCCGGCCGCATCCCGAAGGATCTCCTATATGGTGAACTTGCTTCAGGAAAGAGGAAAACAGGTCGCCCACGCTTGCGATTTAAAGATGTCTGTCAAAGGGACATGAAAGCAGCCAAAATACATACAAGTGACTGGGAGTGTAAGGCAGAAGACCGATCTACGTGGCGCACAGTTGTCAAAGAGGGCGTCATAGTAGCCGAGGAGCGAAGAATGGAGGAGGCTGCAGACAGAAGAGCTAGGAGAAAGGCCAAAACATTTGGAAGCACAGAACTCGTGTGTAAAAACTGTGGCAAAGACTGTCACTCAAGGATAGGACTGCACAGTCACTCGAGGAAATGCAACCCAACCCAACGGTGATGCACCATCGTCTCGCGAGACGGAAGGATGCCGGATAGTTATATTTACAAAATATGAAGTATTGATTACTTAACATTAAATGATTAGAGATAATAGCTGTTTTATTGTAAGAAAAAGTAACAGAAATGATTATCTTAGCAGATGTAAAATGTAAGTTTGATTTTCAAATAAGATTCAAAGAAATGGTTTGCAAGTTACATATTTAAAATAAAATCTACAAGATTTCTTTACCTTGGATATATTTGAAAGGAACTGTGAGGCCCTTTGTCGGAATGAGTTAACAGCTGGATGGGACCTTGGGCCTTCTTTCCCCATATCAGAACTTATGCTGCTTCCTCTGGTCCTATAACCAGCAGGCTGGGTGAAGAAATCTAAATTGCCTGACATAAATGCTGCCATCTGTCAAAATATTCAGTAAGGGAATCAATGGATTTAAACTTAAGGAGGATTATCTTCAAATTTATATAAAAAAGTATGACATTACGTTTTGCATTAAACTTACTACTTTTCATGTAGTTATAAAATTCAGTAAACCCTTTACAAGTTTACCTTGCCTGTGTTTGTGACCAGAGATATAAGAGATGCAACAACACATTCATCGGTTCGTTTGAGCTCTTTAGTTGCTGTTGGGAGTTGATGCTCTAGTGATACTTTTGAGTTGTAGTGTTTTGAAACCTCTGAGGGAAATAAAATAACATTTAAAGTTGCACTTTACTTGGTGGAAAAGAGGATAATTTTTTGTACGAGGCTTTAACTTAATTTTTTTTTTTACTTTAACATAAAGTCATTCAAGTTTTGATGTATGCCTCTTTTCTTTATAATTGATTTATAAACAAATTAAAATGTTAGGAATCACTGCAGGCTGTGTAGGCCTACTCCTTACATTAATTAAAAATAATTGGCTTTACAATAACCTATTGTAGATATTAAAAACCCACAAGGATTATTTAAATGTTCACCTTTTATAGCCTCATGCAAGTCATTGAGGGATTTACACAAACCAGAAAAAAATTTAGCATGAGATGATTGTGGATGACCTTGACCTTGTATACCTGCAAGTTTTAAAAAACTTATCATGTGGGAAAACTCTTAACATTTCATTAATTTTTTATAAAGTAATCTTCTACGTTTCAATGTTTTGAAAGACAATTTTAATTTTTATTTTAAAAAAACAAAAAAAAACTGCTTTACTTTGAAAATGAACCAGTGCTAAAATCAAAATGAACCAGAAAGAGTAAAAAAAAAAAAAAGGGGGTAAAAGAAGGATTTTAAACAACACTCTTTTATTCCAATGCACTAAAAAGGACAAAATAAATTATTATTGCCTTTCAATTTGTCAAGTCTACAAAATAACTCACATAACCATTCACTTCATATATGCCAACATACGGATGACCAATTTGTCCTTGTAACTTGTTTGAGTTGCGCATGATGGTGTGTTTGGTGGTCGCTTTTGTGTTATTAAAGTTATTGATTAGTGGTGCGAAAGCGTGCAAAAGTAATTGTTTCTGTTGACATCATTAGAATATGTGTAAAAGTTTAGAGAGTTTTTGTTTAGACAGTTGTTGTGGCAACGAGGGATGCCATTAAATTTTGTTTTGTTAGCAGTGTCGTTATTTCTTGTGTAATCGGAATTTTATGAATCTTGGAACAAGTGGTCCAGATCCAATTATTAAGACGCTTGTGACACAACATATGGTCTTAACTAAGCTCACATTGCAAACATATACAAAAGCGTAAATGCCGTCTGTAAGATAAATATTCTTACTTTGCACAGCCAATAGAGACACATAAGTGTTGATCTTGTTGAAAACCGACACTAGGCGCTTCAGTGACTGAAGTAAATCCCTGTTTTTGGAAGCCAGCGTAGGTGTACATGAAGAGACTGCATTCTCTTCCTCTAAACTGTTATACCGGTAACAAGTAAAAGCAATTTTAGTTTTATCCTATGAGGACTAAGATAAATACAAATAAAGCAGTCATTTGTATATGGAAAATAATTTTAATAATCTAAATAACAACAATGAACACAACAAAGCATTAATTCAAATTGAAGAAGAAAAAAAAGTACATTTCCAAAAGAAAATTTAAAAATGTTCAACTGTGGCTATTGTATTGAGATCAATGAATCTCAAAAGCAGTTATTCTATTTTATCTGTCAGGTCAAAAACACTTCATTCTTTTATATTTGGTTTTAAGAATGGAAGTTGAAAACATTTGCTTTAGTGTAACAGTAATAAGAAAAGAGCTTAAAAAATACCTCAGTAACTTTAAAATAAATTAACAAAAACCTAATTTGTTCCCTCATTGTAGTTTGACTGAACATTTTAAACCAGGGGACCTAGAATTATATTTTTCAAGATGAGCACAAGAAAAACATGTTACAAAAAAAAATTATATTTTATTGTATTGTATTTTTATTTTTTAATTTGCAACTGTTAATAAATGATGAAGTTAACCAAAATATGGAACAGCAAAACAAATGCCTTTCAACAAAGCTCAGGCTTTACAGAGCTCTCATTAAAACTATTGTCCTTTATGTATGTGAGACTTGGACACTACTGGCACCCACTGACTCAAACTGCAGGCATTTGCAAACAAATGCATGAGAAAAATTCTCCAGGTCTCTTATCTAGAATACAAGACCAATGAATATGTCTTGGAAAGAATAAACTCTATTGCAAGTGATCAAGAAAACATAACAATAATTATGAGACGTAAGACAACATGTTATGCGACATGATACCCTGACAAAAATCATCCTTAAAGGCACCATAGGAAGGGGCTGGTGCAGAAGTCGACAGCGGAAAAATTGGCTTGACAACATAAAGGAAAGGACAGGGATGAGGTTGAATGAATTATTGGCCGCTGCTCAAGATAGGCAAATATGGAGATAATTGTCTGTTGATGTGTCCATGCCCTCCCCCCAAAGACACAGGACTGATGACGATGAATAAATATAGCTTTTGAACCAATAGTTTTAAATATATTTATGAGCCCAATTTTTGAATGTCAATAATATAAGTATTAGGAATATTGAAAAGAATCTACTCTAAAAATTATCAGCGAACATATATAAGCAAGAAAAAATGAATATCTAACCTGGCAATATAATATGGTAAAAGTTTGTTAAGGTAGGCAACCATTTTTTTAAAGTTGTGTGAAAAAGGCTGAAGTTCTGAAGAAGTTTCCTGGAAAAAATGAGCATGAGCATAAAATAAAGCCCTATTTTAATTACCATACATATATATATACTAGATGCAAATACCCGGCTTTTAAATAAGGTTTTTGGCAGTTCCATTTGGAGTGAGTACAAAAAGATTTTCCTCTTTGCCCACTCTGAAGCAGGCCACATACAACTGCCCATAAGAAAACCAAAGTGTCTGTAAGTCTATAACAGCAATCCCAAGAGACTGGCTCACCGTGGTGGTGTAGCCCATAAAAGGAAAAAACGTTTTTGGGCCCCAGGCCATATATGAGGAGGAATTTTAAACGAAACCTGTCTAAGAACCTTTCCTATGTAATTTTGTGTACATGTACCAAATTTCATCGTCTTATATGTTTATCTATAATATAATGCGCCTAAGCGCGTCCGAAGCCGCTATGCCCCGCAACTCTGGATTACTTTTTTTTTTAATTGAAAATATAGCCATAAAATCATAATGATTTTGGTTTTGAGATTAACAGAGTGTGTGGTGTAGCGCGCCGAAAATTCATATATAATGTGACGTCATGGAGCTTTTATTATATTTAATTGGGAAAAGGGATTAATTTTTAATGTGCGCGAGTAAACAGTGTTCATTTGTGTGTGTGTGTGTGTGTCTGTGTGTACGTCTGTGTGTACATGTGAGTGTGTGTTTGTATTAGTTGTGAACTAACGATTGATTTTATAGACTGCTAAAAATGACATTAAAGATTGAAAAGAACTTACCAGGACTTTCTAAGAAGAAAATGGTTTATGCATAGTTAAAATTCTGAACTGGACGACTAAATATTCCGTTAATTTTATGAACACAACATTCCGCCAATGCGTGCTTCGTATTAAGCGCTTAAATAAATGTCAGTTTTCTTTTAAAGTCTATAGACTTACTTTTTAAAAATCAAATCCCAACAGGGGCCGTCTATAAAGTACGTCACGCTCCAGAGGAGGTAAGAAAGTATGACAGGGGGGAGGGGGCCATGTGTGACGTCACAGTGTTTTATGTTAAATTTTAATTATTTTGTTAATAAAATATATATTTTTGTACGAAAGTTTGACGTACTTTAGGGGGGGGGTCCCAGATTTGTGACAGTTTGTGACAGGGGGAGGGGGTTCAAAGGGTTAAAAATAGCGTGACGTACTTTATGAACGGCCCCACCTTAGTAAAATGTTATGCATTAAGATCATAAAAATAAGTTATTTTATAAGCTGAAAAAACTTGCAATGCAAAATAATAATAATAATAATTTTTAAAAAAAGACCTTTCATGTAAATACAAAGAAAAATAATCCGTTTATCTTAGAGAAAGAAATATCTACAAATTTATTGAATTGTTATTTGTCTAAAAAAGAGCGGGAAGCCATTATGAATGACATAATTATCAAACTTACATGTTTATTTAAGTTTTTATATAATCGGATGGAGACAAATTTTGTACGGGCCTATAAAAACATCAAAATTACATAAAATTAAATTTCTAAATGGAAAAATGCACACGGAACAGCACTTGAAGCATTTAATAAGTGATTTGTCATAAAAACAATTGCAAATATTTGTTAGGTGTAAGATGTTTTTGACCTTATGTGCTTACCTAATACAAATGAGTGTTTTGAATTGATTTCTCTATGAACTGACATCAAGAAAATGTGTATTGGAAGTAATCGATCAGGGATTTAAATAAGAAAATGGAATATGTGTAGGTGTTTAATACACTGGTTGAAGAGTGTGGCTAATAAGTGGAAATGTTATTTCTATTAATGGGGGCACCTTTGTGAAATATTTGAAGGGTGCTATTCATTTGTAGGGGCATGAGTTAATAATATTGCCAAACCCTGGGTGGCAACAACACTATTTCGTAGCCACTGATACATTCTTTTTGCAAAGCTTAAACTAAACAAGCAGGGAAAATTTTAAGCCCAAACCTTGTGATTTAACATCTGTCTTTTAAAAATCATAAACAATATCCAAATCCCCTCTACCCAAGGCATCAATTTTCACTTACGTATTATGTAGCTCAAAAAAAAATATACACACATTTTCCTGAATAAAGGTCATTTATTAACAGTAAAGGAGTGGATGTTGTGGACAAACGGGTAGACAAACAATAAAGCTTCTCTTTAAAAAATAAATAAATAAATAAAAAACAACATATGTGGATTATTTCTAGAATAATCTGATGGCATGGTACCTGCTTCGGTTAATAACTGTAGAGTTGTCTATTGGTGCAAGTGTTTGAATGTTGGGGGTCCAAGTACCCGCCAATTTAGTGAATTGTTACTATTATAAAAAAAAGAGCGGGAAGCCATTATGAATGATATAAAATTTATTAGAAGATCAATCTCTATGTCATTTTTTTAAAGCTACATTGTGTTTTATTATTATTCATGTGAAAAGAAAATATGTCTTTCAAACAAATAAACCATATTTTCCACGCTTTCCAAGCCTTAATATTCACAAATATTAATTGGCTCAAAAATATTCTATTTGACTTGAATTAATTTCATGGTTAGACTATGAAAAGGAAGATGTCTCTTTAGAGAGCTTTTTCCTAAAACCAAAGGAATCATATGGAAAGACATTGCTTTCATTTTATGATTCATTTGAAAATAAATTAATCCTTGCCCATTAGAGTTTTAAAACTGTTAAAGACATTCGTTTTTCTGGTAGAGTATACAGAGAAAAGTATGCGTTATTAAAGCAAAAATATAAAAAATGGATGGGTAATTTTCAAATTCATCATACTTTCTATTGTCTCTAATACAAATATCGTGATTATAATGGAGAATTGTTTTTTATGTATCGCTATACAAATTTCGTGATGCTATTAAACTCCTCACTAAATTTGTATGGGAATTTGAGACTCAAAAACGAAATATAGTTTTTTTATTGTGCCCACCCCGTAGCATAGCACGGGTATATTGTTCGTAGATATATATATTTAAAATTATTGAAAGTTTCTAATTGTGTATAAAATTTCCAACTTTGTGGGTGTATATATAACTCCTAAGAAGCTAAGAATTCGTCATTTTTTAATATGGAAATTTTCTCAATAGAAAATATATAATAACAAACAGTATACATTGGTTTCTTAATTAGTTTATACAAATAAATGTTTTTTGTTTTTTTTTAAAATGTGGTAAAAAAAATTCCATGAAACACATTTTACTTACTAAAACTGTGAGAGAGTCATCTTTCAGGCTGTTGACAAAGTTTCTTAATGATTGTTCCACTGGCTTCAAGTAAACCATATTCTCATGTAGGTATTTGCAAAACTGAAACCATAATTTTATGACTATGTAAATGCACAAACATTTTGAGTGGGATAATATGAACTAGTAAACTATATAATTAATAAAAAATTAAGGCAGCAGTGAAACTTAATGCTTATGGGTGGGGACCAACAAGGTAGACATTTTCTACAGAATAGTTAGATGTACTATTTGCTGGATCCAGGTACAAATCCGAGTAGTAGGGTTGTTAAACCAAAATCGGAAATTGGAATTAATTTTGCTTTTGAAAACAATTAGCTGTTGCTTTATTTCGCAAAACCATAACCGCCTTGTATTTAGCTTTCATCTTTTTTTTAAAAAAAATTTAATTTTAGGCATTCAATTTGGTTTATTAAATTACTATTGACTGTATTTTTTATTGTTCACTTTACCACAGTCTACACTCTTCATGCAAAGTGCAATGACCTTACAATTATGGCCAGACTGTTAATTTATTAAAATTTAAAACAATAAATTCATTATATATTACTTGTTAATATGGTTTCTCTTGTTAATGTCTTACTTATTTACTTTGTACATTGTATCTGTTAGTTGCTGCTAATTTTAGTTATTTATTTACTTCAATTTGAATTTATTTATTATTTTATTTGATAATTAAACAGTTTAAAATTTAAATATGGTGGTGTGGTGCTAATTGCTAGAAGTAAACACGAAATTATCATTGAAAATTAGTTTATTAACTTTATATCTTTATAATTTCAAATTTATTAATTTCTATAATTTGGTTACAATTGTTACATTTTTAACAATTTGTATTTTTAGATATTTTGCCATTTGGCTGTTTGCATGCGCAATATTTGTCGAGGCGAATAGTTCTGAAAAACCCGAATTCCGCCGGGCCAATGCCTGGAGTGGTTTCCAGTTGGTCTCTACTTGTGGGTTAAGTGTTCATTGTCAGGGGTGAGAATCACTGTATAGTGTACGCGTGTGACTGAGTGAACGCCAGTTCACGGGGGATGATGTTTTTAGTGCACTCTGATCATGTGAGAGTGGTCAGAGAACATTTGAGGGTCATTTGAGACCAGTAGTGTAGAGGTAGTGGTACAGACTGGTCAGGTCAGATCGAGGGGACTTAGAGTAAGATGTGAAAAAGTGTGTACGGAGATAGACAGTCGGGGAGACTGTAAAGTATATGACAATTGAGACATTATTGTGGGGCCGCGGTGGTCGAGTGGCAAGCGCGCTCGACTAGCGTTCCGATGGTCACGAGTTCGAATCCATGGGAAGCCAGGGACTTGTTCCCGGGGCCTAGGGCGTCCCCAAGTTCCACCAAGCTTCAAATAGATAAAAGCGGCGGGGTAATGCGTGGAACCCTTAGCCGTGGCATGTGAACGCTGCATCACTTGCCAAAAACAACTGCTGCCTTGCAGATGGTCTTGGCTGACCAAAGGCTATGGAAGCAAATCCAGAAAATACAGCAGGCTGAAGTCGGAGACCACGGGCCAATTGGCGCAAAACTCATGGCACGCAAAACTCAGTATTCAATATTGAGAGCGAAGAAGACATTATTGTATCAAATTATCTGTGCTGGGGTTCAATGAAGAACCCATAGGTCTTTGTACAGTGTAATAAACAATTGAAGTTCTAGATCATTGTGTCATTTATTGGTGTTCTGTGAGTAAGCGGAAGATCAAGGCTAAAGTTCCTTTACTATGAGACATGACATTCATGATTATAGTTTTAACCAGGCATTTTAAATTTTGTTCATTCACAGAGAAATATTGATCATCAACAGTATGGGTTTGACAATGAATCTTAATTCCAATTCTAATTTAATTTCTTCAAATCTTAAAACAATACAAGCTTGAGAATTAAAACTTTTACAACCCATTTTTATAAGAAATAAACAGATATTAGAACACTACACACTTTTGTATTCAACTGACTAAGAGGTTCTGTAACTCCATCAGCTGGATAGATCTTGGACCTCTGCTCGCTGTATGTGAAGAAATTTGACAAGCCAAGTGTGAGCTCCCCAACTAAGTTAGCTCCTTGAGTTATAAGCTCTTTGGCACGAAGCTGGTGTCTCCTGTCATGTGTTGGGACATTAAGGCCATTGACTTCTCGAATTTCTGAATGAGTCAAAATGACAAAAAGAAGAGAAAAAAAGAAGACAACAAATTAAGGTTGTGACTGAAGTATTTAAAATTAAACAATATTTTTCTAAGTTTCAAAAGAAATAGTTAAAGCTGGTAAAATAGAAAAAGATGCTTTACACCCACTATAATAAAACAATTGCATTATGATTATCTATTTTGACCTTGTGGAATAATAGATGACATTTTGATGGTTTTTTAGATTATTTTACATATACATTTTTCAGGTTTCACTTTTACCAAATACTTTACATGAATTATTTATTTTAATTTTTGTAATGTTATTCATGGGAAGTGATTGTTAATTAGTGCTTAGAATGCTGCTCCTCTTAAAAAACCTATGATGAATTTGATTTTCTATTTAAAAAAAACACTTATATTTGCTTACTTGTATCAATAAAAGGTAATTTATCTTCAATAATTTTTGTAGCTTCATCGAGACGGCTCTGCAAACTTTTTTCAACTGATATCAGTTTTTGCTCTCTGTGATTAAAAATATCTTAAAATATAATTTTAAAAATATTAATTATCTATTATTTAATTTTTTAAAAATGAAAAAAAAACCTGTAAAGTAATTACTGTTCAAGTAACAGTTACAGAGATTTAATTTGTTTCACTTAATTTTTTGTAAAAATATAATTATGCAAAAAATATTGAAATAAAAATCTGAAAATAGCAGAATGATCTTTAGATTTATTGGCATACTATTTTTTAATTCTGAGCAAAGTCTCTATTGAGTAATAGATGGAGCTATATGGAAAATCTTACGCAAAGTCACATCGCCCACGAAAGTCTCGGACATCAGTTTCAAGAGTTTGTATTTTGACCTGTAAAAATATTTTAAAATACTTTTTCACAAAAGTAGATGCATTAGGTTTATGACAAATTATTTGAAAATATAAAAATTAAAATAATTGATAAAAAGAAATGACTACAATACAGATGATTTCAGATTTATTGTGATTCTGGTAGAGTATACCAGATTTTAAAAAAAGAACAGGTTCCATATTTTAGTTTTGTATTGGTATATATTTGACTTATACAAATGTTTTCTTACTTCCAACATTGCCTTTTCCTCTTGTAACCTATCAACAATTTCTTTGGATCGTTTTTGAGCCAAGCTAAGGACCTCTTCATGTTGACCTTTTGAATTTTCAGCTTCTTTTAATTGTTCCTGTAAATAAACACAATTAATTAAGTTTTACCTAACAAGTTAAATTTTCAATCGATTTTTCTTGTACTGATCTAATAAAAAGTATTTACTAGTTAGAAGTTAGTTTAATACGCAACCTACTTGTAGCTCCCTAATATGCATGTCAAACTGTGCTGATAGCTCTTGCAACTGTTTGTGTAGTAATGCATTCTCTTCAATTTTGTTCTGCAATTCCTCATTAAATACATTCAGCCCTCCGTTACGTGCCCCACCTCTTTCAGGGGTTGTCGGCTCAGATTTGTTCTGTACCAAAATAACAGGAACATTTTTTTAAATTTGTCTAAATTTATTCCTAACTTTTTAAATTACAAAACACAATATCTAAAAACATATTTTTGCATAATCCCTTTTAATATTTTTTTGTGCAAATAACCATTAGTCCCTAACAGCTGCACAGACATCTTACCAATGCCGCGCAGCAAGTTTTGATAAGGATAAAAAAATACCCATGTTTGTTGGGTGTATAATGTTTCACAAAAAATGGCTGCTGAGCAACTTTGCACACTTACCAACTTAGAGTGAGCATTTCATAACCTTCATTAAATATTTATATCAAGGAATAAATATTATAAAAAATATATGTTATATATAGTTCTAGAACAACACACTTAAGCGGATTGAAGGAAAAGAGGAATAATCATTTATCTTCACTGGATTATATTTTTTAAATATCAAAGGAAAAGAGACAAGTCTTTTTTATTATAAGTACAAGCAGTAAAAAAAACAAAACTTAATCCCATTTGAAATTTTAAGGTTACAATTTGACATGTTATTTTCAATTAATGCAATCACCTTATGTTTCTTTTTACTGTTTGCTTCAGATGTTTCTAGCTCTTCTTGCAAGACTATTACTCTTTTTGACAACTGTTGATTACGAAATGTTAGGCTGTCTACCTCTTGTTCATACTTCCTTACTGTTTGATCCCGCTCCTTTAATACTACTTTCAGTTGATCTACTTCTTCTTTCTCATCTAGGTATGCTTTTTTTAAAACAGGTATTTGAGCTTTTATCTGAAATATTAAAGAATAGCCAAAGAAATTATTAACATAATTAATTAAAGAAGTCACAGAGGAACAGATTTAAAAGATTCCTTAGGGTAATTATTGATTAAATATTTATATCTTCTGAATAAAAATTCACATGTGATATATGCTCATGACAGACACTAAGGGGCCGTCCATAAAGTATGTCACGCTCCAGAGAGGGGGAGGGGGTGTAAGAAAGTGTGACAGTTTGATAAAGGGGGGAGGGGAGGTGTCTGGCCATGTGTGACGTCATGGTGTTTCATATGAAACTGTAATTATTTTGTTAATAAAAAAAATATTTTTGTTCGAANGTGACAGGGGGAGGGGGAGTTAAAAATTGTCAAAAATAATGTGATGTACTTTATGGACGGCCCCGTAGGCTTTGCACCTAAACAGTGGCGTAGTGAGTGGGGGCAAAGGGGGCTAATGCCCCGGTGGCACTTTGCAAGGGGCATTAAATTCATGGTCGTTAATTAGTTTCTAAAAAAAAATTATAAGAAAGTCTAGATTTTTATCATAATAAAAGAAAAACCAAACTAGAAATTAATTAACAGAAATAAAGGAACTATCCCAAGCCACATGAACTTTTCACCTGTCAAAATTTTTAACTCCTTATTCAATGTAAATTCTTTTGATACCAATGCTAATATACTGAAAAGTACTTAAGTAGTATAAATTGTAACACTGAAGTAGTGGTAGCTTAAATGATTCTTAAAATTTGATTGCTGCTCCTGTAATAAAAGCAAAACTTACTGAATATGAAACATGAGCCAATCGAAAGCTCAGAGCGGCACATTTAAAGTGGGGGAGAGGGCGGCTAATTCCTCATAAATTAGCTTAAAAAAATAAAAAGCGTTAAAATATTTTTTTATAAAATAAAAGAGAGCAAAGATTAAAAATTCAAAGAATTAAAGAAACTATATTATATAAGAGAACGTTTCTTATGGCAGAACTTCAAACTCCTTTATGAATCTTAAGTCTTCTGATACTAATGCTACTGAAGTAGTAAACATAGGTGCCAAACTAGTGTACGAATTGACAATATGGTTCTGGTAAATATATCGATTCAAAATTGATTTTTAACTTAATTTAAATACACACAAAAATTGTGGAGTACTTACATGGTTTATTTAACCAAAACATTATTATTTTAGTTATTGTCTTTTGATTTAAAGCATCAACAAAAATGATGTATAAAATTGCTTGTTTAATTAAATTAAAACTTTGCACGCGTATATCCAAACGTCATCATCATCATCATCATTGCCTGTCGTCCCATCTGGGGCATAGGCCACGAACAAAGGCTCTCCAGGCCTCCCGGTCCTGTGCCAATCTCTCTAGCTGTCCCCAGCTGTGCCCACTCTTTTTGGAGTCTGTCTCCAGCTCCCTTCTCCAGTTTATTTTGGGTTGACCTTTTTTTCTCTTGCCCTGGGGGTTCCAAGTGAGGGCTTGTCTCACAATGCTGGATGTAGGCTTTCTGAGGGTGTGGCCAATCCATCTCCATCTGCGCTGACATATTAGTTCTTCCACCTGCTCTCGTTGTGTACGTTGCCAGAGGTCCTTTTTGGTGATGATATTGGGCCAGCGGATTCAGAGAATTGTTCGGAGACATGTGTTTATAAATGCTTGAAGCTTTTTCGAAATGGTTGCTGTAATCCGCCATGTTTCAGCTCCATATAGCAGGACAGGCTTTACTGTGGTGCTGAATATCATGACCTTGGTCTGGAGGGTAAAATTGTTGCAACTCCAAACTTTTTTTAGCTGTTTAAATGTTCTTGCTTTGCCAATTCTCACTCTAACATCAGCATCTGTCCCTTCCTGCATGTCTATGATGCTACTAAGGTATGTAAAGCTATCCACCTCCTCAGCCATTCCACCGTGACTCACGGGACAGGTGATGAACTTAAAATTGAAATATCCAAAGAAGTACTAGAATATTTGCATTGATTATGATACATACAAATACTAGCAGGTTTAGTTTATAACCCAATAAAAAAAACATTTGCTGACTAGCCACTTTTCCTAACTTTTGATTGAAACAAATAAGCGTGACTCAAGGGACACAAAATGGACATGCACTTGAGGGTATGCAACTAAGTTGTAATTTCCGTGCTAATCTATCGCATACTTAGATTTCAAATTATTATTAATTTGAAATACCCTTGTGAGTGTATATCATAGTCATATAAAATTTGAATTCTGCCTACTCTAATAAATATGGTGATTGATTTCATACCTTGACTCACGGGACAGAAAAAGTGACTCACTGGACACAATCAAACTGATCCAAGAATCACCATAAATTACTCATAAATTATACATCACAGACACTTCAAAACAGCATCTACTATAGAAGACTACCAATGATTATTATTTAGAACCATGTGTAATGAAAAATACAGAGTAAAAAAATAATACGGTCGTACTGTGAGTAGGTACATTTATACACATAAAAAGCTAGTTCAGTATTTATTTGAAGTAGACATTTGTAATGTCAGGTAACAATGCTTTGCTTTTGACAATCTCAAAAGATTATGCTGAAAATGCCAATGTCCTCTGTTACTGGCAAGCTCTAGCATTGGCATAGAGCATGTCTCTCATTGGCTGCCACGACTCATCTGAGCTGGCAGGGCCGCAGTACAGGTTTCCTGTTTATGCATATACATCACACACACTTTTTCCTTCTCCACTGACACCACTTAAGCCATGTAAATATGAACTGTGTTGTAACTTTTTCCTCAAAGAACAACAGCAACAGTCTGTCCGGCTAGCAGAACTTCATCCTCAGGCTGTGACGGAGCTTCGGTGACAACGTCACCTTTGCCAGTTGCTATCCTGCTGCTGTAAGCTCTTACAATATTTTCTCCCTGTATGCTCTTTTTCTAAGTAACTCCTCCCTCCTTTTAACCATTCACTTTTTTCTCTCTTAGGTTTTCATTTTTTGCCTCCTTTGAACTTTGCATTAGCCTTTATTTCTTCATATCTTCACATGCTTAGCTTTGTGTCAAATGAACTCTTAAAGGGTTACTTTTTAGTTTCTCTGTTGCCTTTCTTTGGCAGATAACAGCATTTTTCAAACTAAAAGGGTAAAGCAGACCAACAATTATAACATATTTTACAATAATAATTGAATAACTGAAATAAATTGTCACAAATATACAATCATTCCAAAAGTAAATATTATACTATGCCCATACATATTTTAACTAATTATAGTTAACTTTTGGCCACCACTGGTAATAAGCTTCTATTAGGTATTCTGAATGAAAATTTCAAATTAGAACTACATTCAATTTCGATACTCCCCTTTATAGTGCTTATCTTCATTAGAACAGAACCACAAAAATTAATATTTTACCTCAAATAATTTTTATGTTTTAATTATGAATTTTTAAAAATATCAAAATGGCCGACACCACTTAATGTGCAAAAGTGTGTTTTTGACACCGTGTAAATTTTAAAATAACTCTTAGGGAGCTTTCAAACTTTTTTCCCTTACAGACAAGTATACAGATAACAAACTCAATTTTTTTCATGTCTGTCACACTGTTTTAAATATAAATTTTATTCTTTTAAAAATGAGCAAAATCACAATTTGATAAAAAATAGAAAGGGAGATAAAAAGTCAATTTTACATTTTTTTTAAATCATAAAAAATTAACTAAATGAGTTAGAAATATAAATTTACTATCAACTCAAAGGCAATTCAAATGTCTTTATCAGCAAATTATCTAGCAGATGATAAAGTAAAACTAAAATAAACTAGAATTTTTTTAAACCGTGTATGGTCACAAACATTCTTATTGCATGTGACTCACGGGTCACAACTTTGCTAAAGATTTAAAGTTTGTTATTCTACTTAAAAGTCTATTTACTTTTGCCTAGAGAATAATCAGTTAAAATACTGAAATAAAATAACATATTTAGCTTTAAGTAAATAAACAATTACAAGCAGAATAAACTAGAATATACATTACCGTGACTCACGGGACCAAAAATGAGATAGTTTTGAAATGCCACTACAGACATCAAATCAATCAAAGTGCATAAATTATATGTACAAACTAGTTCTTTGTTATGTTAGCATTTCACCTGAATCAGCAATTTGGGTAAAACAAATAAAATGTGTACACTGGAAATTTCCAAGTGGAAAATACCATAACTGGGTTAGTTTTAGTTATTACAATGAATGTTTTGACAAGTCATATAATTTTTCTGCTTATCACTGCATACACAATTTGAGCATATTCTGATAGGGTAGAATGTAATCTTTCAGAAAATGTATAGTTTTCCTATGATAGTACTATTTGAAAAAATTCTGTTGCTGTTTATGTTAGTGTGGAATGGCTGTCCTCTAGATTTTAAGGACTTAGCTTTTTCCCTTGTGGATGTTTAGGCCAACACAAGCAGAGAACTGTGCTACATAGTTAGTTTTCTTTTGCATCTGTTGCTGTGTGTGTGATATTAGGGCCAGATCATCCGCAAAATCCAGGTCATCAAGTTGTTTCCATAGTGTCCACTGGATACCATTTCTCTTCTGCTCTGTAGACATCTTCATTATCCAGTCAATGGTTAGCAAGAATAAGAAGGGCGAAAGCAAACACCCCTGTCTGACTCCAGTCTTTACCCCAAAAGCCTCTGTTTTTTTTTGGCCATGAATGATTCTACATGTAAGTCCTTCGTAAGACGTCTTAATTATGTTAGTCAGCTTTTGTGGTATACCGTAGTGTTTAACAACTTCCACAGGGTTGGCCTGTCAACACTATTGAACGCCTACTCATAGTCAATAAAGTTGTTGTATAGTGGTGAGTTCCACTCCAGGGATTGTTCTAATATAATTCTCTTTCAAAACGTCAAAGATTTTTTTAAATTGGAAAGGATCAGAAATCAGATAAAAAAGAATTGACAAAGAACAACATTAAGTTTTAAAAGAAAAAAGACAAAGTGGCAGGACGTTTTTGTATGAATTTTGGACATTCTAAATCCTGGCAAAATTATTTTTTTTCGGTCACAGACAGGACAACACTGTTTCAAATAAAGGCAATATTCCGGAACCAATACATTTGCTTGCCAAGTACTGTCGAGCACTCCCAGAACATCGTGTGAAAAGAAAAGGTTAAAAAAGAACTGTTATCTAAAATTCAAATTGAGCTCATACCAATTTTAAGAGCTATAGATCGCGAAAAATCATCTTTCTTCAAGAACAAGATAGCCAGTATTGTTCCATTGTATTTGATAGCTCTTCATACATTTCACATAATGACCAAACAAGTCCAGTTGTGGGATATGTAACAATTGAAAATAAAAAAGAAGACATTGTAGAATCATTTAAATATGTTATTGAAGGAAAAGTTAATCTGCTTACGACATTTCTGAAAGGATTTAAAAAATGTTGCTGATATCCAACTGAAATGAATTGTCCATTTTAATACTCTAGAACGTTGTTACGCATTCTGTTCAAGCCCATACACCATTTTGAATATCAAATTACTTTATAAGGTTGTTAACGGTTAACCGGTTATTCGGTTAGCCGGTCCTCAGATTAGGATCGGTCCTCTTTATTGAGGACCGCAGGACCGTGTAACCGAAAACAACAACAACAAACAAACAATCAAAAAACCACTAGCGGTAACGTAGTGACAAAAAACAAAACAAGCCGTAACGCGCCTCTCCCTCTCGCTTTGTCACGGTGAAAGCGATACCATGATCCAGCTGACAAGTAGCCTAGGTTGGCATTCAAACTAATCAAACCTTCAGCCTCCAAGCCGTAAGCGTGCGTACATGACGCGTTATAGCCTTGCTTCACTGAAGTTCACAACTAATAGTAATAGTTACTAACAGTGCGTGTTTGATGTCAACAACGGTCAAGGCCGAGGCTGTTTCTATTTATATTTATTATAGTCTGTTTCTTATAAAGACAAAGAAAGCTATAACAGCATATGACCCCGTGACCTATCCCCATTTTCTGATCACCGGTTTATAGTCCATTTCAGGCATTCAAAAAACGTATTGGCGCACGCCGCTTAGTGAAGTACATGTACCTATATTACGAGAGGTATTTGAAAGACGTAGCAAAGATNAAAAAATAAATTCCATTTTATCATCATTGTTTACTCCATAGCTTTATAATTTTATTATATTATTAATTTTAATACGCGAGTTGACCGGCATCACACACAAGAGAGGTAAACATGACGTCATAACGGACGGGGCGAGGCGTTGGTTTTTGAAAGTAATGAAAAATACCTCGCTAACTTTAACGAACGATTGAACATGTCCTCTTATTTAGAATTTAGACCCACAACGGACGGGCGAAGCGTTGGTTTTTGAAACTAATGAAAAATGCTCGCTAATTTTAACGAACGATTGAACCTGTCCTCTTATTTAGACCGGTGAACTACGGGTCCTCAAAATAAAATATAAAAAAGACAATTAACCATCACTGTTTAGTTAATTTTTTGGATTAAAAAAAATGCTATGAATTGAGGGCAATGCGGAAAGATCTGAACGGGGGGGGGGAGCGGGCATTGATGCCATCGACGCGAGGCGACAACATTCTCTTGTTAGTTCTCAAAACATTAGGGATATAAGGACGAGCGGTTAACCGATTAACCGGTCTTTTCTGAATGGTTAGCCGGTCCCCAAAAACGAGCGGTCTTAACAACCTTATTACTTTACAAGCAAGGTTTCAGGCTACAAATTAGTGAATATACCATAGACTAAAGCAATTTTTGAGATTATTTTGAAGGCTATAGATAAACTGACAGGATCAGAAAAAAAGCTCATTATACCAAGAGATGCAGGAACTTTGCTAGTCACAATAAAATCTTTTTATTTTCGAAGCTATGTCAAAGATGTCTGAAATTATTTATAAATTTATAGTCATAGTGCTATCTGGCCTAATATAATATAATAAATTTGAACATTGCTATCAATTGTCTTAAGTAACGCAAGGTTTTGAAATAGCTGTTCTAAAATTAAGTTAATGGAAAATTAATTATGATCTATAATGATTACGACAAAATTTTCTAATCTATTGCTATTTCAATTTAGGCTATTCAGTTAATTCAGCATGGCAAGGCTGAAAACATTGATAAACGAAAGATTGTGCGATCGGGAAAAACAGAAATGTTCTATTTTCTTAAAGAAATATTTATCTCTATTATAGTGTCATTATCACTTTCTAATAAAAACTATCTTTACCTTACAGTGTTTACATATTTTAATTTTTTTGGGGGGTGAGGGGGGTGACAGTGATGAATTTTTGTTCTGCCCCGGGTAGCACATACCCACGATACGCCGCTGCACCTAAAAGCTATTTATCCTTACTTTTAAAGTGCACTGCTTTAATAAAAAATCAACATTAATTGACATTGAATTCTATAAAAAGTAAAAGTTAAATTTCAAATTCAAATAAAACTTTTGAAGATTAAAACTTAAAATAAACTAAGGTAAGTTCAGGTAAGGTAGTACTAAGTACTAGTAAGAACTTCCTCTTCAAAATAAAAAAATTTCAAAACATTGTTGGAGAATAATAATGAGACAAAAGGAGGAGGCTGATTTTAGGCATAGGTGTATTATACACCCCCACCGCACCCTTTGTTTTTTTTTCGTGTTTACTGAATTTACTGTCGACGTCGAGTGTTTCAGAAGGGGCGTGACATTTTAATGCCTATTTTTTATTTATTTTTTTAAATCTATCCTGGTTGATATTTTTACAGAGACATATAAATAAAAGTTTAAAATGTTAAAGGTTTAGTTTGAATTAAATATTAAAATGTAAGACGTAAATTGAAAACCAGAATATACTTAATATTGCACGCTATAAAAATGGAATAATTGGTCCATACTTTAGCATATTCTCCAGCGAGTTTTTGGTATTTTTCTGGTAGATCAGCCATCTCTAACCGGAAATATTATTATAGGGAGCAATCATTGTTTTGAATCCACCGGAGGAAAAAGTGTTTTGAAACGAAAACGAATAAGAATAACCTTTAATTGTTTAGTTAAAAGATTTACCGCGAAATATATACATTTCATATTATAGAAAATGAAATAATTATCATTTTAAAAAAAGATAGGTCTAAACTACTTCTTGGTACATGTACCAATACTAAACACTAAATTCCACTTAAATTTTCAAAATTCTTTAACTTACTCTTAGTAGTCTTAGTGTAAGTGTGGCCTAAGAAGTGTAGGCGGAGGCGCTGTATTATGTATTAGAGCAAGCTACTTTCATTTATCAAAACTAACAATATCAAAATCAGTCTCGTGACCTTTGAGGTCGTGGGGGGGGGGAACGCATGAAAACATCAACAGACAATGATCTCCACATTTGTCTATCTTGAGCGGCGGCCAATAAAGCATTCAACCTTAGCCCTGTCCATTCTTTCATGTTGTCGAGACAACCTTTCCACTGAATATATAATACTAGCTGACCCGCGTCGTAGAAACGCCGCTAATGATTTAGTGACGGGTGAAGACTTCCTGAAAAACACAGTTGTCCAAATGGGGTGGGTTTGGGCAAACGACTGTGAGTAAATGAAAAGAAGGAACTCTGGAGAGAGTAACATACAATTGTCCATGACTAAAAACAGGTTTTGGAAGATACAGACATATCTTTTTGAACGTTTGGCGCTGTTAGCAAACCAAACCAGCCGGAATCGAAGACAACAAATGAAAGGCAATGTGGCTCAAACGACTGTAGGAGATACCAAATTGACTGAGAAAACAGGAGCGATTACTGCGGGTACACACAGTTGCGCATGACTGGAAAGGGAGGAGGGCGCTCAAAGTATTTATTGTATGAAATTAATTGTTGAGGAAAGTGTGGGGGACTACTTTTCTGTCACTGAGCACAACGGAGAACACGAAGTTATTATGCCAATGTCGAGAAACAAAACTTACAGCCGTGTTGCAAAGTCATGTTCGAAAAGAAAGTGGGAAATGAACGGGCACAAACCCAAACATTTTTAAAAATTAAAAAAGTAATGTCTTAGCTGGGGCTTGAGCCTACAACCTTCCACGTGTTAGGCGAATGTAATAACCACTACACTACGAAATACATGCTATTATGTTGTTCTGAAAGAACAAAGTAATTGACCTCAATTGAAAGCATTGTCGGTCTTGATGACCCCCCACCCTCTGTACTACCTTGCCAGCTGATTGGTTGGTGGGGCTAGACAGCATGGTTGAACCTTTAGAGGAATTATATGGGCGTTTTTCAAAAATTTTACATTTTCATGTCCCACGCATATAAAGTTTGATAACTTTTGAAGTGGGGCACATTTTTTTGAGTGGATTGTATGGTTTTAAAGAACATTCATTTCTGAATCTTAAAATGTATTATATTTCAAATTCAGTCATATGTGTGTTTTTTTATAGAATTTTAAAAAATGTGTATGTTTGAAAAAGACCATGTCGCCAACATAAAACCAATTCATAATTACATCCATATAAACAATTAAAATAGGCTAGTTAGTGTTATTATTGTTTTATTATGTTCATATGTGTTTTAAAAGTATGTAAAACCATACCAATGGGTATAAAAAGTAAAAGTTTAGTTTTTATTGGCCAAAATATACATGTCGCCTGTTTTAGACTCACTGGTGTAACAACTACATATTGGACCAAAAATTTGTGGATTGAAATTATTGGCAATTAAAACCACAGGGGTTTTCTGAGAGTGACTACCCCTTTTTCCAACATGGAGGTGTCGGTAATGCTTTAAAACTTTTCTGTGAGGCTCAGTGCAGACCGTTCTACTACAAAATGGTAAGTAATTAGGCATAACACTCACTGGTGTAACTGACCAATTTACCTAAAATTATAACTTAATGTATATTAACAATGGATCAATATAACAGGGGGTAATGGTAGTTATAATAAAAATATAAGCTTATTTTCATTCCTTAAAACCTGGGGCTAAAATGTTGTTAAACTTGTAAAATTTTCATTGGTGTAACACTCACTGGTGTTACGGTAAATAATCGTTACACCAGTGAAAGGACTGTTACGCCAGTGAAAATTTGTCAAAATATAAAAACATTTTTTTGTATAATTTGATAATAATATCCATTAAGTCTAATGAAAATTTTGATCTAGAACTTTATTATTTATTGTTTGTCCAGATATTATTAGCCTACTTATTGTTATTTTATTTAATGAGGACAGTAGATTAGTAATATTCATTGTTTTTCAACCAACACCCTACTTATGTTTTATATTACCAACAAATTCAGCTTTAAAAATCTTTATTATATTTTGTGGAACACTGGGGCATTATTTTGGCCTTACAATGAGGAACTTTCAGATATTTTCACAACTTTTGTTTTCTTTCTCCAGGCAAAATCCAATTCCAAGGCATTGACGAACGCGGAACGCCAACGTTTGTACCGTGAAAGGCGAAATGCTGACTCTCAAATGCGAGCAGCCTATCTTCTACGCAAACATGAAAAGTATGAAAAGGACAAGGAGACAGGAACAAGAAAGCTAGTGAAAGACATGACACCACGGGAACATAGGAAAGAAAAGAAAGCTTGGCGGACTAGATACCACAATAGTAGAATGAAAAGGAAAGCACAGTTAGTAATTGATAAAGCATCGGTTTCCCCATCACTGTCAAATTCTAGCTCTTCACCTGAGGGGCCATCTCGACAGAAAATGGCATCATTAAAAATGAAGGCTCAGGAGAACCAACAACTTAAAATACAGGTATCTGAATTGACTAAGAAGATGGAAGCCTCTGAGAAAAGACTTAAGAACTTAAGGAAGCAAATAGAAAGATCTGCAAACAAATCAAAGGACAACAAATGTGCAACTCCTAGATCGAAAGCAAAGAAGTTACTCCTCAAAGAAAACATTATAGTAAGTAAAACTTCATCATCAGTAAGAAGGACCTTAGAGTTTCATTTTGCAGTCATGAGTGAATTCAAAGAACAATTAAAAAAGAAGAAAAGCCCATCATTATCATCAGTTGCTGCAGGCAAAATTTTGAAGAAATACCGTTTTAAGAAGATGTTTGAGCAGGAAGCTAATGTTATTGGGATAAGGAAAAAGCATTACAAGAAGCAGGGCACTTCGATACAAAAGATACAAACCCAAGTCCAGATGTTCTTTCTCCGCAGTGACAATTCAAAAATTTGCCCAGGAAAAAAAGACACCATCACCAGACATAAAATAAAAAAACAAAGAAGGTAAAAATAACTTTTTGTAAAATAAATTTTAGTTTTAACTAACCAAAGTAAAAGATAGTTACAACTTGCATTGTAAATTATTTAAGTAGCCTATAATTTACATTTATATCTTAAATATTCTACTTAGTAGAATGAAGTTTCCAATGTGATTATGTGAAAAAATCTATTGGTAAAAATGTGTCAAACAAGTAAATATCTGGACAAATTTCTATTGGATATGCAACTTAATATTTAAGTTTATAAATTGGCAACATTGGTATAGGCATACATGCTAATACATTAGGCAAAAGAATTAGGCGGTTTAGATTATCTGCAATTTAAAGCATGCTGTAAATTTTTTTTACTTTGTCCTCTTGATAAAAGCCATGCTTTATCTTTTTACTGCACTTTTCACTGTAAAAAATAATCAGTTAATTTAGAATTTCATTTTTTTTTTAAATTGCTCCTTTTTTTTCTTCTCCTTTTTATAAAAGATACATGACAGGGTCCCTTTCAAGCCTCTACAAAAAGTTTGTATCTGAGTGCAAAGATACCCAGCAGCCATCCTTTACTACCTTTTACAGGCTCAAGCCTTTTTGGGTCCTCCAACCAATGGATAAGGACAGAGCAACATGTCTTTGTGCAGCTTGTGAGAATGTAAGACTGGTGGCCATGTCATTGAAGCGAGGAGGAGCTTTGGAAACTTTAGTTGTTGATATCCTTTTAAGAAATTTGTCTTGTGATACTAACAATAAGGCATGCATGTACAATGAGTGCAAAATTTGCAAAGACAAAAGATTATCAATTACAAATATCAATGATTTTTTAAAAGGTAAAATGATTGCCTTTCATATTTGGGAAAAAACTAAAGAAAGTAGACTTTTTAAAGATGGAACAGAAAAGCAGGTGCTCATTGTAAAGAAAGAGTATTATGTCAAAGAATTTGAACAGGTGTGGGAGCTTTTTCATGAGCTTTTGTGGCCTCACAAGAAGCATATGTATAACTTGAGCTCACAGTACAAACATTACCGCAAGGTAAGAGAAGGGTTGACAGATAAGGAGGTTATTATACACATTGATTTTTCAGAAAACTTTGTGTGTAAATATGATTCTGAAATCCACAGTGCCCACTTTGGTGCATCAAAAAAACAGCTTTCATTGCACACAGGTTTTCTCTCTTTTGCGGGTGATCGCATTTCCACCTTCTGTGGGGTAAGCGACAGTTTGGATCATGATCCATTTGCAATATGGGGATATCTTACACCCATATTAGACAAAATAAAGAAAGAAAAGTTAGCAATAAAAGTAATTCACTTTTTCAGTGATGGGCCTACTACCCAATACAGACAGAAGAATAACTTTTATCTTCTCAGCTCTATCATTATTGAGAAAGGCTTTACATGTACATGGAACTTTTTTGAGGCTGGCCATGGGAAAGGCATACCTGATGGTGTTGGGGCCACTGTGAAAAGAGCTGCAGATAGGATAGTCCATTTTGGAAATAGCATCACAAATGCATCTGATTTTGTTGAAAATGTTGCAAAGCATTGTCCCTCTGTTCATCTGTATGAAATTGGTCAGAAGGACATTGATGCTATCAGACATGCTTTCCCCATAAATGGCCTGAAAACAGTCCCTGGAACAATGAAACTGCACCAGATAGCATGTATCAAAAAATGCAGAATAATTTATCGAGATGTTAGTTGTGTCTGTACACATGGGAAAGAGTGTGATAAAGAGAATATGTTTTCTCAATTTACATTTGAAGGGATGGTGGAACATGAAGATAAGTGTATTGACACTATCTGTTCCAACACATGTGATGTAGATGACAGTATTCAATGTAACACAACACATGTTCCATGGAACATGAGAAAACAAAGGTATGAAAGGTATCTAGATGAACTTAAGGCATGTGAGACTTTTGCAGAGCTTGTCCATGAATGTGAGTCGCAGATGCTACATATGAATGAGACTTATGGGTCCGCTAAATGTGTCATTGATACCAGAATACAAATAGAGAGAAGAGCTGTGAATGATGTTCCAGATGACATACCAGCTAAGCAAACATTTGGTCATCTATTTCCAATTAAAGTGAGAGAAGATGGAGACTGCCTACCAGCCTGTGGTGCTGTGTTTGCTTATGGAAAAGATGAATGTCCTGAAGAAATTCGGATTCGCATTATCCATGAGCTTGCAACTCATTCTGAGCTTTATCTCAGTGATACATATCTTTCCCAAGGCTTATCATCAGTATCTTACAGCTGCAAAAAGGTGTTTGCCTCTTATTGTGATTTGTATGTTCCGGGAGAACACAATTTAGATAAAGATGATGTTGTCAGATTTCTCTTTGAAAAAGAAGTAATGGCCCTCTGCACACACAAAAGTTATATGGGCATATGGCAAATTTTTGGGCTCGCAAGTGTATTGAAGATGCCAATCATTTCAGTTTATCCTAAAGGCACTGACCCGGGAACGAGATTTCACATCCACAGATGGATCAAACCCAGAGTAAAAATTAGTAATGATGAGGCAATGATCTTGTGGACTTCCACAAGAGTAAATCGCAAGTCACTGTATTGGTGTCCAAACCATTTCGTGCCATTGGTTCCATACAATAAGAAATGTTGAAGACAATGTATTTAGTTTATGAAATTTATTCATTTAATATGGCCTTTGTCCAGTTAACATGCCTTTTTTTCTATTTTTTTTTTACTTAACATATTCTTTACTCTTAAAATTATTTACTTGTTACAAACTAAGAAGACATATCCATTATCATAAAATGCATTTTGTGTTCCAATTAAGAAAACCTTTCAGACATTTAAAGATAGAAACAATGATGACTCACTGGTGTAACCAAGAGTTCACTGGTGTAACAGTTAACTCACTGGTGTAACATGTACTCAATTCACAAATAACTACTTTGTTATTTATCAGAATTCTTTCAGGCTGCCTATGATCATTAATTAGATTGTGTTCTGATTTATAATAAAGATTTGTATGTTACTACTTGCTTTTAAGCATACTTTCATGAACATAATTGGTTAGTGTTTTATTAATGTTTTGAACTTTGTTTTTTCAACGACCACTTAGAGCCTTTGTCATGTATTGCATGTCTCAATTTTTTTATTATAAATCAAATTTAGTTGTTTTTTAATAAATATATTTGTAATTTGGTTTTAAATATGTGTTTTCAGTCTTTGTGTGTACTTTAATGTTGCGTTACACCAGTGAAATTGAAATGCGATGCATGACCATAAAACCGTTACTGTAAAACAAAAACATGGAGTCAAGGTCTAATTTTTTAAAATATAGTATTTAAGTAGTCACTGATTACTATCATAAAGAAAAATCGCATGGAAAATAACTTTCATTTTTTAAAATTTCATTGTGCTAAAAATGTAAAATTTTTGAAAAACGCCTATATATATAGATTTTCGGCATCGCTTAAAACCTTTTTTTTAAAAATCTTAATTAGCTTTTATTAGCGTTATCTAATGTAATTTAACATTTTTACGATTCCGAATCATGACATTCTGCTCGTTGGTCGATACGCTCAGAAAAAAAAAAAGAAAAAGAAAAAAAAAAAAAAAAAAAGAAAAAAAAGGCAGATTAAAAAATAAATAAATGATTTTTTAAAAAATCACTCTTTAAAAAAATTGTTGATTGAAAAAGGGCTACAGTACTCATGAGTCATACTATGTACAATCCTGTACACGCAATCACAATGGCCCATAGTGACTTCGTGTACATGATTAAGTGTGTGTTCATTTACCAATACAAAGACTGTTTATCGAAACTGTTGTTCAACCGACTTTGTTACTTCTTATCGTATATTATTTTATCTTATATTATCTTATTGCATCGTATCTTCCCTTATCTTATCTTATTTCTATAAAGAAGATTATTGTGGCAAACGCTTATCCATGATTTATGTCTAGTCTTGCATTTTTATTAGAGTTTTGAATGTTAAAAGTGTTTTTACTTTCCTGGTTGGTTCAAGCAACCTATTCCAACCCCGAATTCCAGAAGATTTCAGATATCACATTGTATAAGACAGCAAACACATAAAACATCAAGCGCATAATACGTTTTCGAAATCCTCGACATTTTGTCTTTTCCGGTACCATTTTGAGCCTAAGTTTTAAAACAGTTCACTTTCAAAATAATAGTAATAGGTAAATGCGTGGCCCCTTATCTCCATGTAGGTGTTGTGAAAGAGATTCAGCATTCCTTTCTACTATATGAACGACCTAAAGTGGAGTACAATATATCAGTATTTATCACAGCGAAATAAGAATATACACGTAATTCCAAGACCGTGTGCCCCCTTTTTAATTTAAACAAAATCACGGAGAAGGGAAAAGAAACATGCAAGCAGGTGTCAATGTCCCTTCTAAGTCACGCAGCTGTTTGTCCGACGCTGTGCAGAAGTTTAGACTACCACACAGCTAAGTTTTATAATGGATAATAACAAAAGTTTTTAATGAAAACAATGAATGCTTCACTAATTTACACATGAGTTTATTATTATTATTATTATCATAATTATTATTTTGCAAGTGAACCAACGAAACTTATAGGGAACATTCTTTGAGGTACGCACCATCAGAAGAGTACACATCAGAGAGAAAAGAAAACCTAGAGAAAATTCGTTTGATGACCGAGTTTAGCTTTGGTCAAGTCGTTTATCTTGCAAAATTTTAAAATTTAAAAGAATTTTTAAAAATTTTAAAAAAAAATAATTTTGAGACCACCGAAGGGCATGTGCCAGGTGAGAGAGCTGATGACGCATCGACAATTGCACTGGATCTCAAACTGTTACCATGGACGACCGATGACATCACCTTGTGTTTTCATCTGTTCAAAAATACATACACAATCATTTAGGTCAAAGTGATATTAATTCCGGAAAAAAAATGGATTAAGAGAAAGGTAATTATTTTATATCTAACGAGCAACAAAGCCCGCCATCGTTTCGGTGGCATGTTGTCTAGGAGTAACCGCTTATCTCCCTTTAAGTTCATTTATTTTCTCCCCTGAAAAGTTTTCTGTTTAAAACAAACGTTTATGTGGTTGCTGTTTTCCTATCAATTTGTTCCTACTGATTTTCTTTCAGAACGTGTTGTTTGGATTAACCTAATAGCTGAGATCCAACGTTGAAAGGGGCACACATAACACAAAAACTTTAAAGAAATACGGACGCGTTTATGTCAAGCACCACCACCTCTACACAGTGATCTTCACAGCAACACGCGTGTAGAGGGGAGAATGGGGAGGCAACGATTGGGCTCAATTAATGGAGGTTGGCTGAGGTCCAAAGTAAGTCTTCCGCACACGCCATGTATAGGGGGAGCCTGGTGCATTGACTTGTGGCGTGGTCACACATTCGCTTTCCTCTAATGTTAAACAAAAAACTCTTCTCGTCACTGCTACAATTTACAAGTGGCATCAAGGCAGAGCATGCAGGGTAAACATCAGTGCTTCTCAAAGTTTGATGAACGACCCTCTGATCTTACAATCACAAATCAAAAGCTATAGGTATGCTTGGTAGTTTTTCCGACTCTACAATAAACAGAAACTTTTGGTGAATAAAAGACAATCGATGCATGAAATTAATCCGTGTAATTGATTTTTATAGCCAAGCCAAGTGGATAATAGAAATTGTCGATAATTAGGGACCATTTTCATTGTTTCTTTTATAAAACACCTGTAAGATTTGATAAAAATTATTTTAAGAAATGCGGGAAATCCTTCACTTGAATAATCAACATAACACAACTAAATGAATTAGAATTCATTCGTAAATAACTTAGCTAATATACCATAATTATGGTATATTAGCTAAGTTATTTAAGATCAAACTGACAACAATAAAAAAAAAACGTACATAATAATAATGTCCAGCTCTGCAGCCCCCTCACGAAATGTCTTTTCCCATTTCAATTGCACCATATATTTAATTTATATTTCTCTACAAAGAACTCACTTTATACGACATTACAGGACGGCATTCATTACATGGGATGGTAGACAGATGACATCAATTAGTGGGAGAGTAGACCAGGTTACGGTATGCTTGACAGATGCCATCAATATGTGGGATGGTAGACCAGGTGACGATATGTTTGACAGATGTCATCAATTTGTGGGATGGTAGACCAGGTGACGATATGTTTGACAGATATCATCAATTTCTGGGATGGTAGACCAGGTTACGATATGTTTGACAGATGTCATCAATTTTGTGGATGGTTGACCAGGTTGTGATAGGTTTGACAAATGCCATCAATTTGTGGTATAGTAGACCAGGTAACGATATGTTTGACATATGACATCAATTTGTGGGATGGTAGACCAGGTTACGCTAAGTTTGACGGGTGATATCCAATATGTACAATGGTAGACCACGTCAGATAGGTTAGACTGATGAAACTCCTCCATTCTACAAGACATTGACAGACGATACGCCGCACATGGGACCGGTTAACGCCTGCTGGGATCCATTCTTCAGCGCTATAACGTAATTGACAATTTTATCCCCACTCCCTAAGACGCGTGTGCTTTGAACATGAACATGAAAGGCGTTCATTGTGAATCCAGATCTAAAGAAATCGCCGGGTGCCGTACTATGCAGCAGTCACTTAATTGAGATGGGGGTCTGGGCAATATGGAACGGTTTGTGTAGTCGCAAGCTTTAAAAAAATAAATATACAGAAAATTAATTTTTAAAATTAAGAAAAAGCCTCAACAAACTCAGCTATTATAAAACTTTGAGTTTAGTACTTCGACTACTTGTTAGGGAAATGCCGATAGAAGATCGCTGAACGTTCCTAGGCCACCGGATTTCTAATTCAAACTTGATATCCTGATTTAGGGGCGTAGCTCCTTCCTATCTTGATGTCATATTAGCTTGGTTAACGTTGCCCTTCAAAGAAAAAATCACGACATAAGACGATAAATGATAATGATAATAAAATAATAAAAACGACGCTCTTAAAATATTTTTTCTAAAATGTTGTCACCCTGTAAAGATTTTTAGAAAGGGCGCGGGACCTATTAAAAAATTTACGTTCGAAAGAAAATATTTAGTGGATATAAATTATGTTACGTGTAAAGTTGTACTAGACTCTAAATGTGCTAATTTAGCTTTAATTGATGCAAAGTTTGTGCATACCTTATCATTTTCATAAAGTTAATTGTTTCGTACGTAGTGCCACCCGTTCGCCTCCCCTACCACCTCCTCCAACACTCCACCACATCACCTCACTCGAAACGTAAGCGTTCACATTTGTGTACATATTATTTTAAATTTATTTTATGTTGTTTTCATTGCTTGATTGCTAGATTAATAACATTTAAAAGATTGAAGTATCCTACGTTGTTTTTCTCTAGTTTTTTTTCTAGTTTTTCGTTTTCTTTTAAATTGTCTGTGGTGTTTCTGTGTGGTTTGGATTCGGTATTTTACACACACAAAAAAAAAAAAAAAAAAAAAAAAAAAAAAGCCATCCCGGAACGAATTAATTTTTGATCTCGGGGTACCAGTGTACTTTAATTTCAATAAATTCAGTATAGCATCTCCGCTGAAAATAAGTTTTATAAAAAAATCTTAAAATTCATTTGCAAAGAAAGGAACATACTTTTCATTCCTTTGCGTATAAAGTTTAACCGTACACCACTAAGACAAACTCTGGTTCAACCCCCTACAGCGCGTTAAAAATAAATAATTATACGAGCGAGCTTGTCTTGCGAACTCTGTACAAACATAATTTATCGATCTCGGTTAAGAAGGTGGGATCACCGCGGGTTCTTCGAAGTCGGCACCAACTACCTGTCGCTACATCGTCAAAAAGACGTCACCGTGTATTTCCTCATAAGCTGTACATCGTATTTGCTTTGTCATAGAGAATAAACAATTCATAGAAATTCAAGAGCGCAAATTTTGTGCAAATACTTTAAAATATATTTTAAAATTTTGATTAATTTTATTTTATGATTATTATGAGCACATAATAAATGCTGAGTTGTTAAATAAAGTCATTTGTCCCCGTGGGGAGGGGGGTAGGTGTAGGAGAATAAATCTTCTGAAATTACGGAATCGCTCTCGTGGAACAGTGCCCCTCAAAAACTGGAGAAATTTCGAGCGCCTGTTGAAGAGCGGGGTCTCTTCAATGAACACTGGACTACATTAACAACATTCACAACGAATAAGCCGTTGAAAGAGTTGTGAAATAGACAGGATAACCCAACATCACAACTTGTTGTAAGTCTGGCTCAGAAAAATTACTTGAAAAAACAACAGGTCACAATGGTTAATATAAAAGCTTGCAGGTCTCGTGGGGCAGCGTCCCTCTCATTCAAACTACGGGAGAGCCACTGGCACGGAGTGATGTGTGAACGGCTCAATTCAAATGTTGGTTTTAAAACAGATCCGCCAAGCTCTCCGACACAGCACAATCTTAGAGGTGGTTTAGGAGTAAATAGATTGGATAAGGACCAGGCCCACCGCTGAGGATTACCATGAGAGAAAGGGGGCATTTTTATTTTTAATTCAAGTCATTCAACGCTCGGATGTCAGGGCTATTAGCCGCTGAAAGGACTATGGACTGTTCATGAACTGTAAGTCATTGTGATAGAACGATAGTTGGTTAAATAAATTGTTAGGGCTCCTCCTAAAAAAAAAAAGTGAACTATGATTAGTTCACACTTGGGAAGAAATAAAAATATATAGGGTCACAGAGTGAATTTTATAGTGAAAGAGGGGGCAAGAGTGGGGTTAGAGAAAGAGAGAGGGATAAAAGGGAAAGCGTGAGAGGGTGAGTGAGAGAAAGAGAGAGGTAGGGATAGTGAGAGAGCAAGAAAGAGAGAGGGAGGGAGATAGAAAGACATATAGAGAAAGAGGGTGATATGTAGAAAGAGAGATGAAAAAAAGAGAGGGACATGATAAAAAATAGGGAGGTTGGACAAAGAAAGAGAGAGAGAGAGAGAGAGAGAGAGAGTAGAAAAAAAGGGAGGGAGAAAGAGTGATTGAGAAAAAGAGGTGTTCTCGTATCGCCAGAGAACATTATTTGATATTTGGGGCTGTAAGGCGCCTAAGGCGCCGACTTTTTTTTCAAAAGTCCAAGTAACTTATCCTTGTTTGATAAATACTCAATATCAATTAAACTTTCTGAAATGTACAAAAAGTATTTTATAATTATAAATCCTCAAATCCTCTTTTTAAATCGTTCCCTTTTCGAAAATTAAAATATCAGCTATGACAATGATGTCATAGATCTATAATTTTTTTACAGCGAGAAACACCACACGCTTTTTTAACTGCTATGAACTGTTGTACTATTTCAAAACAAATCTTTAATTTATGGTAGTGAGTATATTCTCGTCAGGACGACCCAATATGCGGCTGCATACGCGCTCGTTCACTTCTGGTTATTGCTATTCTTGGTAACATTTTTTTTATAAGGTTAAAAGTTTCAAATTTGACTGTGGCTGTGTGTTCGTATTGATAGTAGGATAGTACGCTACATCGTAGGTCCGGGGTTCGATTTCTTATTGATGCCTATTTTTGTTTTTTTCAAACAATACTACATGAATTGATAATGAATAAGATTTTTTTTTTATTTTTAAATTGTTTGTTTTGATGTTAGGTTTAGGGATAGACTTTAGGGTTACGTTAAGTGATAGTTATTAGGGTTTGGGTTAGGTTTTGTTATAGTTTTTAGGGTTGGTTTAGGTTTAGTGATAGTTTTTAGGGTTTTGGGTTAGGTTTAGTGATAGATTTTAGAGATTGTTTGAATGCACATATAGAATCGGAGGTTCAATGAAAGACGCAGTGAATACTTGTAACTTTCAATTTTATAAACATCATTTTATAAACAATGTTACTAAGAATAGCAATAACCGGAAGTGGACGAGCGCGTATGCAGCCGCATATTGGGTCGTCCTGACGAGGCGATACTCACTACCTTAATTTATTATTATTTTGCACGCCCCCCTGATGCACACCTTGAATTAAAAAATCATGTTAAGCCTGGTACCTATTGGAATTCAGGACGTGTTAGCGCATTTTCGTATTATGTATCAGTACTTATGTTAGATATCAGAATTATGTAGTTATCAGTAATTGTGTTTAGATTTTAGACATATTTTTATGAATTTTCTTGTGTAATGAATATACCTGACATTTTTTTTATTTAAAAGTCATTTCTTTACATTTTAAAAAAAAAATTATTTTCTCTTTAATCCAACTACAAGTCACCACAAATGATGACGTAAAACTCTCTAAACTTTTACACATATTCTAATGACGTCAACTAAAAAAAAACAACTAATTCTTTTGCACCCTTTCGCACCACTCTTCAATGCTTGCAGAATTATGTTTTCGACTTCCGGCAATGGCGGCCGTTCCCTGCGCTAGTGTTACCTCTCGATTCGAAATATTTTTTGGTAGTTTTAACGGGGTTTTTAAACGGATCGAGTAACTGAGTGTTGATGCACAAATGGCAGGTCAGGGCATACAAAAAACATATATACATCATGGGTCTAGGACTTATGGATGCTGTGATCAAGGGTGATGACGGACGGACGGACAAAACGGGTGCAATAGCGATTTCGACATCTCGAAAATGCGCTAAAAATAAGCTCAAACAGTGACGTATAGCGCTACAGAGACAGCGAGTGAGTGAGTGACTTGGGCTTTTATATTCTTTATTGTTTAGGCCTACATGGTCGGGTACTGGAAAATGTTTTGAGAACCATGGTCATTTTAACCCCCCTTACCCACCACCAACACCACCCCCAGGGCCGCCGCTAGAAATGTTGGGGCCCTTGAATAGTGCGTACGTGTGGCCCCCTTTTGTAAAAAAAAAATCCCACAAAAACCTGATTTGATGCACATTGGGACGAGATGAAACCTGTCACTGAAGCAAAAAACAAAGCTCTTTTGGCCTACAACGAAAAGCCTACACCCAACATGCCTTAAAAGCAGCCAAGTCACATGCCCAAAAAGTCGCACATCAATGCGCCAATACCTACTGGCTTATCCTCCATGGGGAATGCTAAGCCTTGTACGAAAATATTTTTAAAAAGCAACTAGCCCATTGACGTTCAAAGTTGCCCCACTAAAGTCCAAGAGTGGAGAAGTTCCAAGACAAGGCAGCGCAGCTAAAAAGGTGGGTTGAGCATTTTTTGGAAATGTATGCAACAGCTACCATAGTCTCCAGCACCGCTCTAGATGACGTCCCTGCTATGCGGCCCATGGAAGAACGAACTTGATTTCTTGCCCACACAAGAATAGCTTAGCAAAGCGATTGACTGCCTAGCTGGTGGAAAAACTCCTGGGAATTATTGCATACCATGTTATGTTCTAAAGAGTGGCAGACAGCTTTACTACAACCTTTGCACTAGCCCCTTACCCTCTGCTAAGAACAAGGCTACATCCCCCAGGACCTAAATGCTGCAAATATAGTGACACTATACAAGAATAAGGGCAAAAGAAGCGACTGCAATAACTATTGTGGCATCTAACACCTTAGTAATTTAGGAAAGGCCTTTGCCCGAGTCATACTAACGCGATTACAGAGTTTAGCCTCCCGAGTTTATCCAGAATCTCAGTGCGGTTGCCGGGCTGGTCGATCTACCATAGACATGGTGTTCTCCATACGGCAGCTCCGGGAAAAATGCAGAGAGCAGCAGATGCCACTATAAATTGCCTTTGTGGAACTTACGAAAGCCTTTTCGGGGAGATCCATGACGAGCACTAGGCTCGGGGTTATGACTTTCTTCTACATGTAGGTTTATTCGTGTCAGAGAAACTAATTATGCAGAGACTGACTGAGCAAGTGGCGTAGCTTTGGGAGGGGGGAGGGGGACAAAAGTCAAAAGTCCCCCCGGGCCCCTTCTTTTTTACATTAAATATTATGCTACCGCCATGTATGTGGGGCCCCCAAAGAGGCTTAACCACCGGGCCCCAAAACCCCTAAAATTCCTAGATACGCCACTGGGCTGAGCTATTTTAAAAACTGATTACTTAGATCCTAGTTTCAGGACAGCCTAAAACTTATGGAGAACATAATGTTTTTTTATTTTATTTTTTACGAAAATTCCAGGTGTGTTGCCATGTTAACTGAGATTGGTTCCGTTTCACAGTGATACGATTGAACACATTTTATTTGAGACTAGTTCAAAAGCCTGCTGAAGCTGGCAGAACGAAATCCCACAGAAGGGATCACAAAGATGTTACCAAATACTGCAATTGAAAAAACCACGTGGCCTTTATTGCCATGAAAAGATTACGATATGAACAGAAATAACAAAGAAATGTATGAAATACTGTAATAGAAAATAACATTTGGCCCATACTGCCATGAACACAATACGATATGAAAATAAATAACAAAGAGATGTACGAAATACTGAAATAGAAAATAACTTTTATCTTTTATTGCCATGAACACAATACGATATGAACAGCTAAATATGAAATTGACGACGATCATCATTGTCAGGATGCAGAGCCCCAGATCTGTGGTAAATCTGTCCGTGGATGCGAAAGCAGTAGGGCCCGTATCCGGGAGGAGTAGCGACTTTAGCACCCATTGACGCAAAGGCAAAGGCGCTATTAATAGACCTGATGTTGTCCATGAAGTTTAGGGAGTGCTCGTGTGCCCCCGTCATGAGCGTTCTCAGTAAAGGTAATATGAGGATGGGATCTAGCGTCAACTTTCCTTTCTGGCAGCACGTGGTAAATAATTTGTCCGCAGGATGTTCGCCAGGAAAATGTTTGGCCCCGCAGAATGTGCACAGCACTTGTAAATTGTCACAGAAATGTTGCTGGACGTTGTCATTCATGTAGTCACTTCCGGTGGCTCCATCCAGGTGAGGTGCAGGTACTTCACGGAATGTGGCTGACCGACGTCGTTTATTAGTGGCTGCTACTTCCCGTCTACGGGACCGTTGTTCGTCGGTTGCGCTTGCTCTTGGAATGCGATCTTGTTGGTTTCGCGTTTCTCGTCGCCGGGATGCCTCCTCGTGTGTTTCTGTTCTTCTTCAATTCCCGTTATGTTCGTTTCTGCGACGTTTTCTATTGGCAATTTCGGCTTCATCGAATGTTCTTTCTTCGAGGCATAGTTGTGTCGTGGCAATACGCGAAGGTTTGTAAATTTGTGGACTTAAAGAAGAAATAATAAAGCAATGCGAACGTGACATTGACGATGGGTACAGGCGTAGGAGAATGGTGTCATACCTTGAATGCGGCGCAGCAATGCAGTGGGCAGTGGGTCAAGAACCGAAGACCAACACACCGACATCAACCGGTTGGTGGTGACTTACATCATGATTTATAACGGAGACAAACACGCATAGGCTGGTGGCCGATGTTAGACTCAACACAAATGTGTGTTAGCGTGTACACAAATGCTGACGTCACAGGTTCGTGCGTTGTTTCGGTAATTGACGTACTGAGCTAAAACCATGACGTCATATAATTATTATTTTTACGGCGAACATTTTAAATTTATTTATACTAATTTTGCGCGCCTTTTTTGCGTGCCTTTCGAGCCCCTTTTGGCGCGCCTTTGGAGGGGGAGACACACGCATACTTAGGGCGATTATGTATTAGATTTTTCCCTACACTTAGTCGAGTGGTAGAGCGATCAGCTGTCGTACCGAGAGTCACTTGTTCGAGTCTTGATGCTGGCAAGGTCCCCGAGTTCACCCAGCTTGGAATAGGTACCTGACATCGGTTTGGCAAAGTAAAGGCGATTGTGCTAGCCACACAATCCTTCGTATGCTGTTGAAACTTTTGAACGCTGTTTCATTTGCCCCCAAAGGCCAGCATGGTCTGAAAAAAAGGACTTCACTTTTAAAGAAAAATCTATTTGGAGATTGTACTTTTTTAAAAAATCGTCATCTTTCAAAGAATTTTTCCTACATTGATTACATCTTCTCCTTAAAAGTGTAACCCCTCGTCTCTGTATGCTAAGTCCATCTTCAATTCAGGTTGCCTCGAGTTATTCCACAGCCCTGACATTTTGCGTCACTCTTACTTAAGACTACTTAAGAGTTCCCGTATCTTTTAAATCAAAGTCAAACCGCAGTTACATTTAAACTCAACTCGTGTTTGAACACAACTGAAATGAAACAAAGGTCAATATGCTTCTACAATCTATGCGGGCGCCTATTCCCGGCCTCCCTTGTGTGAGTCTTTTCATTATTACTTTTTTCGTTTTCTTCTTCTATATTTAAAAAGCCAATATTTATCTTTTCATTATAACTGCAATCAATGAATGATTTTTTGTTGCGATCAATGAATGATTTTTTGCTGCCTTAAAAAAATGTACTAAACTTAGTGGAAAAAAGTCTGTCACCCACTGAGTTTTATTTTCACTCCGTGTGAACAGTGGCCTAGCCTAGTATGTGTGTTTTTTTTTTTTTTTTTTTTTTTTTTTTTTGGGGGGGGGGGGGGTCAAGGGGGCAAATGCCCCGGGAGGAACTTTGTTAGGTGCGCAGATTACTTGTCGCTAACTAGCTTCTAATGATATTTTTTAAAACAAAAAGTGGAGCTTTTTACCAACGTAAAATAAAAGCCAAATTAAATATTAATAAATAAATTAAAGATAAGTTAATACCAAAACTACAAACTTTATTAGATAAAAAATTATTCTGATACTAAGGCTACTGAACAGACGAACAAACCTGAGTATAATGAGAACGTCACATTGATCTTCTTGTGTATTTATTTATTCTTCAAATTTGAAAGCCATTCCTGTTGTAGATGCAAAATTTTTGTACTCGATTATTTTAAAAAATGAGCCAATCGAATTATTCGGGCGCAAGGTGTTTGCAGCGGAAAATACATCATTGTAATTAGCTTCTAAAAATGTTAAAATAAAGTTCAATTTAAAAAAAGAAAAGCCAATTAAGGTAGAAAATAATAAAAGAAATGAGGAAACTATCTTATAAACGTTTCTAGTGCCAAAACTTCAAACTTCATAATGAATCTAAATTCATCTCTTCCAAATGCTACTGAACTGAAAAATTGCGGGGCTAAACAAGAATAAGAATATAACACTGATGAGCTGGTACCTATAATTGATTCAAGTTTGTCAGCTGCTCATCGAAAATGGCTGTATTCGTTAAATTCCAATGGAAAAAAAAAGAATTTCAACAATGTATATGGAAAATTTGCGATTACTTTAAATGCAGCGAGATTGAGTGTCCGATATTTTAACGTTAAATTCCAAATTAGAAACGGGCAGTACACCAGAACAAAGAAGTGACGGGTAACGCGAACATATTTTAATGTAAGTCACCTAATTAAAAAAAATGTATGCGTATTAAATAAGGATAAAACAAGTTAAGTTTTGTGATATGTAAAGAATGAAAATCAGAAATTAGACGTAGAATCGTTCAAAGCTTTCATTAGAAGAAATTAACAGTTCGCTTACGATCTTAACTTTAAGGCCAATGGTCTTAAACTACAGTATTAACCGTGATATAATACATCTCAATGGCAGGAAAGACTATTAGATATCAAACAGCTCTAACAAATTTTTAGTACATTAGAACGTTGTAACGTATTATTTTCCACGAACACATACCGGCTGAAGGATCTAATCGCTGCGACAGGCAAAGCATTAAAAAGACTTCAGGATACAAGGTAGTGAATGAACATTGACCCATTTTGAGGTTAATCTGAAAGTTCTAGGAAAATCTGACAGAGATAGACGAATATCTCAACACTCGAAGCGATGCAGGAAATTCGCTAGTCACATATAGAAATATTTGTTTTTCTTTTCAAATTTGTTTAGACGTATGGAACATGTACTTTATGAAGACACTGATGTCCGAAATAATTTACAAACGTATAATCGGTAAGAAATGTTTCTCAGAGGCTACTAATAGATAAAGTTATGGATTCCGTAAAGGATGCTTTTACTTAAATTTTAATTTTGCCTTCCAGTCAAAAAATGAAACAGCCAATTTTAGGTGGTGAAGCGAATATGTGGCCATGTTATGTGCCATCCATAAACGACGTATGCGCCTGGGGCGGGGTGGGGGTCACGAATTTGTGACGAAGGGGCAGGGTGTTTAAAAAATGTGAACGTCACATAAAAAACGTGCAGCTTTAAATAAAATATCCACTTAAATATTTGATTGAGGAACTTTTATTTGAAGTTGCACGTTTTTCTGTGACGTCACATTTCTTTAAAAAAAAAATTTTAATAAAAAAAACATCCCCCTCGTCACACTTCGTCACAAATGTGTGACCTCTCCAGTCTGGGAGCGTGACGTCATCAGTGGATGGCCCCCCTAACAACAATGCACGTACCTAGTGATTTTTTTAAGGAAAAAATTTGGTGCGTAGGCGTATTCAAACGGCATAGTTTGTGTCTGATAATGGAATAGGACTTGCTAGGGAAACCTGATACATGCATTAATATCGACAAGCTTGAGTTGAATTCATGCTATCATTTTAAGAACGGTTGACAGAAATAGATTTAATAAAATTAACATTATTTAATATTCCTATCAAGTGCCTTGCTTGAGTGAATGTGCGCCATGTCGAATAATTATAATAGGCGACTCGTTCGGGTGTTTTCGCCGCCAACGCGCTGGGCGGGTTTTTTAAATATTTTTTTCTTTTCGTTTTCTGTTTGTCGGCAACTTTGTATGAAAGCTAAAAATAAATAAATAATAATAATAATCCACTCTTTGGATAAACCTGCTGGTGTGAATAAATTGAACCTTCTTATTAAATCTTGATGTCTATAAAAAAAATTAAATCATTAATTATTTGAGAACAAGAAACTTGAATGAGCTCTGAATACCAGATGATGGAATCTAAAAGTCTTTCTCGGCACATTAAAAAAAAATTAAATTGTAGTCTTAATTCTTATCTTATTAAAACATTGAATATTATTATTATTTTTTTTTTTTTTTACACTTTTGACATAATTTTTAGTTTTTACACCATAACTTTCCATAAGCGAGCATGCGGTTTTACGAGAGCCGCATTAATAAGAAATGAAACATCGTGGGGCCGCACCTAACCAAAATTTAGCCTCGATTCAAGTACAAACATAGCTCTTTAAATAAATTTATTTATATTTATCGATATTATCGCAGGCTTCCGATGGCCGCGAAGAACTCCGCGATTTGTAGTTCGCCAACCTTTGCGTCACTGTGTATACACTGTATATTCGTTCCATACACTTAACCCATCCTCCACGCAACCATCAAGGAAGCACATGTTTTTTATGTTGACGCCTTCGTGGCTATATCCATCTATTCAACACCAAATGGATCAATGTAGCACGTGATCCGTGATTCTCATAACCAATGATAAGCATTGCTTTTTTTTTTCTATTGAAAAATACCTTATCGCATATTTAACCTAATCTGAAAAAGGCAGTAAGACCAGTCTGTGGAAGAAAAGGTGCCGGAAGGCCGTAACAGGAGCGTTCTGGTAGAAAAATAAACAACCGTAAAAACAATGTTTTTGACTATAAATATCTTATATTTGAGACAGAACTAATAATAATAATAATAATAATAATAACAATGATAATTTATATAGCGCTGTATCCCAGCTAGGAGCCGGGCTCACAGCGCTTTACATGGAGATAACGATACATATATTAATTAAATAAACATTCATATTATACTAACTACATAAATGACAATACGTTATACATCAGCTACGTTAATCATTAAAAGAAATGTTGTTTCATTAATTTTCAAAAATAAATTTTGAAAAGATGTGTCTTAAGTGCAGTCTTGAAGTCTTAGCAGTTGAAATACTACGGATGTGTAATGGAAGAGAATTCCATTGTTTGGCTGCACAAAAAGAGAATGACCTTTCGCCAAATGTTTTAGTTCTTGTCTTAGGAACACAGAGAATGCTGTTTAATTTACTTTTGTTTTTCCGCCCGCCCCACCGACGTTGAGCCCACGACAAGATGGTAAAGCCTGTGCTTTTTTTCAGTTGGAACTCATGGGAACTGAGTTCCCATACCTTTTTTGATTGGCCAGATTCGTGTATATTTATATTATAGACTATTAGAGTATTTTCTGGCATAAGTTAAAAAACAAATGTGAAATGAGTTCCCAAACATTTTTCGCTAGAAAAAAAGCACTGGGTAAAGCTAATATAAGAGATTTAAAACGCACTGCTGTTAAAAGAGACCTTATCCATTTATTATCCACCTTCCATCTATCCATGAAAATTTTTATTTCTCTATTTACTAATCTGTGCCCTCATCCATCTACGCATCCGTACATGAAGCCCATGTTTATAAATGACGTACATACTCTGATGTCCTCATAGTGTCTGCCTTGCTCACAAATGACGTCTAGACTTTAGCGTCATCAAAATCAAAGCGTCTTCCATGTTTATAAATGACGTCTTGACTTTAGTGTCGTCATAGTGTCTCACATACTTACAAATGACGTCTAGACTTAAGTGTCATCATGGTGTTTCCCCTTGTTTATAAATATCATAGAAGATTTCGGTGACGGCACTGTAGACAAAAATTTCCCGGCTCGTCGCGGACAGGTAGCGATGAAGTCAGTGATGGATGACAGGGCTATACGTAGACATGGACAGGGTGCTTGCTCAAAATGTGAAAAATTTTAGTTTGGGTTTTGGGGTGAAGGGTGGTCGATCTATGTCATAAGATCACGTGAACCATTGAAAAAATATTCATCTGAGTTCAAGGGTTGCCTGCACTTTCATTTAGCCTCAGTGATGATGATACACCCTATAAGGGTTGTATGTAAAAACCGTTGGTGAACACCATTGCACTGGTCATGAGCGTAAAGCCAGATGTTCCAGCAGAGTGTAAAGGCCCTAAGGGTAAACCCAGTTTTCTAGACTCATCCATAGTGATAACTCTCACGTATCACCCATCCGTCATTTTTCCTTCCGAACATTAATTTTAACGTGTTTTATGTCACTGTCGCATTGAATTTTAGTACAAAGATAAGGGTCGTACATACATGACGCGAGGCGATTTTGGCCGATTTTTCATCCTTAGTGACAAAAACTTAGACCCCTTCCAATAAGACGTCACAAAGCTTTGACCCCCACTCCCCACACACAAAAAGCCTTTTTTTTCTTATTGGAAACTAGCATTTGCAAATTACTTTTTGTCATGTATTTAATGTAAGTGTGCAGTGTGCACACTAATAACATAAGACGTGTGGAGTCATTGAAAACGTTACTAACTGAATTGCAAGCAATCAAATAATTAAGTTGAACTTTTATTTTAAAGTTGCGAGTTTCAATGTGACGTCACATTTCTTACTCCCCACCCCCTCGTCACACTTCGTTAAAAATCCATGTATCTCCCTCCCCCTAAGCGCGTGACGTCATTTATGGACGGCCACATAACCATTTTTACAGTAATTCTTTTGTAGAGGATGTTATTCGTTCCTGCTTCATTGAAATTCACCATAGAGAAGATAATGTGATCTAATTTCGTCACAGGCGTCTCACTGATATGGGAGGGCGTAACGAACAAAATCGTTGGCGTTATCCCTTCAGACAAGGAAACAGATCGGCATATTAAATTCTTCAGTCAGCCCCACCCCTCCATGTGAACTTATAAAAATACAATCGATAGCGTTTGAATAACTGTTAAAAAAATAATGGTACATTCTATCGGAATGGAACATAATTTAAATTTTAAAAAAAATATCACAAAATGTCGCAAACATCGCCCCCCCCCTTTTCCGTGACGTCACACGTGGCCGGACCTCCCCTTCCTTCACATACACCTGTCATACACACGTTATGTACCTTTGGGTTGGACTTGCATCATCCACAGACCAAGGCGTCTAAACAAACGTTTCTTTGCATCAGACTGAATGCAGGAGGTAAATAAACCCATAGCACAGTGACTAAATTCTCATGTAATCTTACATCTAAAAAAATCCCCAGCCGTTTGCATGCCCAAACCTGTGATGAGGGCCTCTTTCACAAAATGAACATTAATTAAAGGTAAATAAACCCTTCTCTCGGAATGTTTTGCGGGTCGCATTAAATTTTTCACCGGACCCTATGTGACCCGCGGGCTGCAGTTTTCCCAAATCCTGAGTAAAGAAGAAACAATTATTTTATGACTATCGCTCCACCTACCTTCCAACAAAAAGCCTGCAGCTACAGTTACGCACCGAAAGGTAACGAACCTCACAAGTAAAAACTTCAAGGCGGCAGAAATAGTTGACTAGGTGACGTCATGCATACAAGATGTTTGCACGCTAGTAGTTCGAATGGCTCAAATAAAATGTGTGTTTTTTTACAGGTACTTTGACATCGATGTAAACTAGTAAAAGTTGTATACCCTGCTAAACACGGCTTTTGTGTGTGTGGAAGAGCTGACATTATTGGACTGGCCGTGAAATAAAAAGAAATCAGTGAAACTAAAAAAATTAAACATTTAAGCATTTTTTAAAAAAAATGACAGTCTCACTCCATTATAATAAAATTGATAACATGAGATTGTCTTAATTCTATTTTTTTATATTTCTTTAAAAATAAAGTAAAAACGAATTAAAATTTAAAAAATTATATATAATTAACTAGGAAATGAGCTCCAATTTAAAGTATATTTAAAATCACATTACAAAATTTGTTCAGTTAAAAAATAATATTAAACTTACACCTCATAGTCTTATTCTGAGTTGATTAATTCTAATTTAGAAATACAACACAAAGATAACTTAATATTAATACAACCCTCAGACAGATATAATGATAAAAACACCTTTCTTATTCCGTATGCAAGAACAAACACATACACGTTTTCTTTCTTCCCGTCCGGCCGTCCGGTATTCGGACGTGGAATGGGTTGCCTGAAGAAACCAGGAAAGTCAACACTTTATCATCATTTAAAACTCTAATAGGAATACATGACTAAAGACAAACCATAGATAAACGTAGGACCCATTAATCCTCTGTACAGAAGGAGCGCCGTAACATATAAGATAGGATAAGATTATGGATTCAGTTATATAAGGCTATTGGGGTGACGGCCAGTGTACCCCTAAGTTTCGTTGGTCCGTGTGCAAGTTTAAAAAATCTTGCCCAATTTTTGTGTTGCAATATTTTTTTAAAAATATGCTGCGGGGTAATAGTAAACTGCTGCGCGGCGTCAGCAAGATATTTGCGTGGCCGCGTAGCTTAAAGGGAATATTTATGATGGTAAGACGAGAGTGCAGGCATATGAGCAACGGAACGAAGTTTAGTCATTTTTAATCAATGGACCGTGGTTTTTTTTTCAGTTTTTTAGCCTGCATTCCATTCTCTTCACCCTACCCCCCCTTCCCACCCCCGGGCGTCATTCAAACCACGTTTTCCCCTGAGAAGCTAAAAAAATATTGATCCGCGTATCTCTGAAACTCTCGAAGTCTGTCTCACATGCAGAGGATTATCATGTGATTAAAATAACAATACAGATAAAAAAAAATATGCAACTAAAATTGTAACTAATGACTTTGATTCAATATTTCAATTCCTATGTTGATTGTAGCAAATATAAATAAACATTTTAATAACACGCAAACTGCAACGTGTACTTTAAAGTTCAATACAACTTTTGGTCTGGACCGACCGATCTGATTCTAACATAGCGGATTGAGTCTCTGGTCGTAATTTAATTTCATCTTCCACAACAAAGTTCTGAGATAGTTTGTATTGGGACAGTCATAGTGGAGAAGAGTCAAACCTCATCAGTATCTGGGCTGTGCCTGTCTGTGTACACAATACGTGGCCATTGACTTTCACTGCCCGGCGTTTAAAGCTCATTGCCTTCCCTCTTCGGTATATCTTTAACTTCAAAGATCGATTTATCTCAGTACAAATTGCCACTGGGTGACCTTAAGTATTTGATTGTGGAATTTGTATACACAATGTACCTAGGTACACAATGTTACTCTGTGGCTTCAAGATTGCTCGAAGAAATATTACCAGCATGCGTATTTAGTATTTGTGTATACAGAATGACATCGGTGCTTAACAAACTCCTTCAAACATGAACACAGACGAAAACAAAATAGAAAGGGAAGAGTTAGATTTATTAATCTCTCGGGGTTGGAGAACTCTATGAATTTTGAGAGTTAAATTTAGAATATGGAAACAATGTCCGCCCTACTTGATCCCTTTTTCAAACCCAAACGTAACGCTCTTTTAAAAAATCTCGCAATCTCCTGTTGTGTTTTCTTCTGTTTCTTCCTCAAACCTGCCCTTACCCCCCCCCCCAGCTCTACCCAAACCGACCACAAACGAAGTCTTCTAGTTTGAAAGTAAGATAAGATTTCTGTCATTTCGTTTACTTATGTTAATTCATGTCCTGACTCAGAAACTCTCAGAGGCAAAACGTTCTGGGAGAAGTCAGGATGATCCCAGTGTGAAGGTCGTAACGCACTTTTTGTTTTGGTTTTCAAGAGGGTGTGGGTTGGTATACAGGTTTGAATGACGTCATTGAACTAATTAATCTCTCACTCACCACTTCTTATCCTCGGTACTAAATCTGCTCTTGGAGATGAATTGTTCACTCCAGGTGTTTTATTACGAGGCATTGTAAAAATATGTTGATTGTTTTGTCTATTCCCCCTTTTGCACGTAACCCTTCCTTGAAGACTAATATGTCAAACGACTTTTTTGGGGTAAATATGCGTGATTTGTTTACTTTAAAAAAATCTAATTTATAAATTCAATGCTAAATCAGTAAAGTTACTTAAAAGTTTTATGGCACAGGACTTGTGATCGTCACTCTAATATGCTGGCGTTACAGTGTAGAGACTTTCTCTCTATTCATTTATTCATCTAGAATCCTAGATTGTCCATTCTTATTTTTGTTGACCCATGCGTCTGCAGCGATCACAAAGTGATCGGCGGGAGAAACATTGTTGACGGTCGGGGTTTGGGTTCGAGCAGACAGCTAAGACATCTTGCCTGTTTAATTAATTATATGTTTGGGGCTGGAGGTGAGGTGTCGAATGATGGGATTATGACACGTGGACACTCCGCTCCCGCAGTTGATTGGTTGATGCAGAGTGTCTGTTGGGACGACTATTCGAGTACCGGGCGATCTACTGATATTTAAAAATTGCTCAAAAAGGAATATGCATAAAAAAATAAGTAACAACATTGATACGAAATCGACTTCTTAAGATAAAATGAATGATGTGGAGAGTTATGAGCAGAATTTTTCTTTTTAAATACTGTAAATTATGCATACCATTTTTAACAAAACCATTTTGCGACACCATTTTATTTTTTTCCATTCAAATTTAGAGTTGTTTAAAATAATAATCTTTTAAAAAAAATTATTAAAAAATTAACAAACAAACAACCCCCCTCCCCCCAAAAAAAAGAATTATCCCCCCCCCAGTGGCGCCTTGAGCGGAGAGGCGGGGCGGGCCGCCCCGGGTGACACCATCAGGGGGTGACACCAAAGTCTACAATTTTACTGTGTTCGATTTTATGTCCAAAAAAAAGAAAAAAAAAAAAAAGAAGACACTTTTCTTTCAGCTAGAAAGAAATTATGAAATAGTCTACAATGAAATTTTTTAACGCGAAAACTTATAATTTTGAAAATATCTGTTAACTTGCAATAATAAAACAGTCCAAACACACGAACAAAATTAAAGTAAATTAGGAAAAAAAAAGAAAAGAAACAATCGCAGCAGAGAGATCTTTAAATAGGCTATAAATGAAAGAGGGGTTGTCTTCTGTTTTAAAAGATATAAAACATGATCGCTCTCTGCTGCAGTTTGATGTCATCATTGAGAGATAGATCTAGATGCGAAGTGCGACCTTACATTTGTAAAAGACTGTGGGAAATTCAGCTCATTCAAAAGCAGCAAAATTGTTAACTCTGTGCACTTGTTTTGAGTTTTGCATTGTGCTACTTCATTTTCCTTACTCTTAGCCTGGGGCTGGACAATAACTTTTTAAAGAGTTCTGAAAATTTAAACAATTCTGAAGGGAAATAATCTGCTGTACTTTCCCCAACCAAATTAAGGGAGTGAGCTGTGAATGGCACAAAATGAGAAACACTGCATTTCTCACGAAGAATAGCCCGGACTCCGTTAACCTTACTACTTATATTTGCAGAATTACAGTATGACTGTCCAAGGCATTTTGAGGAATTCATACAAACATTTGCCCATCTTTATTATACACTATAACATTGGTGACTCCTGGCTTTAACCCACTCGGCCCACCCCTTTAATCCGCCATAGAGGGAGTGGGTCACTTATCTGTGAATATGTGTTACGAGGATGGGTGTGTTTAAAAAATGTGACGTCACCTAAAAAATGCACAAAAGTTACACTTAAATGTTTGATTGTTTACAATATATTTAAATACGTTTTCAATGGCTTCACGCGTGTTACGATAGAGTGTCGATTTACACTAAATACATATTTAAATGACAAAAAAAAAATTATTTGCAACAGGCTAATTTTTATTTAGACAATATTGCTTTGGGGGGGGGG
>MUZC01000289.1:387013-399901 GCA_002072015.1 Radix auricularia | reverse complement strand
TTCGGAGGCAACGAGTCACGTGGGGTGGAGTGGGTGAGGGTTAAAAGCCGTTTGCTTATCAGACAATCTATCTGATGAACGTGTAATAATTCAAGTAATAATTCAATAAACAATACACACATTTCAATTTATTTATGAATGTCTTAGTGCAAACAAAGCTTGAATGTTAAACTCTGCGTAACGACACGAACATATCATATATTTTTTTTATCACAATGCCTCATGAAATCACCTACCAGACGTGGATGGATCCTGCATTAAAATAAGAAGTTGTTGAACCGGGCAGTAAATTTTGTCTCTGACTGCAAAATTTGGCTTCCGTCTCGGTGTGCCGACATGTCATGTACTAATTGTGCAATGTTCCTAGGTCACCGTGCCTTATTGTGGACTCAATTATGTCATCAGTGGCGTAAGCTCCTTTCAAGGGGATATTTTAACAAGTTATATACAAAGAGATGGCGTATTCTAATAACATGCTGCATACATTTTTCTTTTAATAAAGAGATTTGTAACCTTGTGGTTGATTAAAATATCGCTCGCGCATTATCATGAACAAATCCTGCATCCAGATTGTTTTATTCATTAATAGGCGGGTCTCTTCATCATTAAAAAAAACGTAAAAACAAAGATTAATTTTTTTTTTATATATGAGACAAAACTAAAAGTATGTACAACATAATACGCACTTTGTGACAGAGTGGCATAGACTAAACATTTACTTGCACATAGAGATACATAGAGATGAACAAAAAATTCATTAACTTAATACGGTACATTCGATTGATCTGAAGTTTTATATATTTGCATGCTTTAAATTTTTTAAATCAGGTTTTCAGTGGCTTCACACGTCTTACGATATAAGAGTGTAGTCTCACACTAAACACATAGTTAAATAAGACAAAGGTAATTTACAACATGATAATTTTCAATTAGAAAATATGGCTTGGGGGGGGGGGTGTCAAAGCTTTGAGACGTAATATTCGAGGGTGGTCTAAGTTTTCTTAACGAAGTGTGACGAGGTGGGGAGAGGGGTTAAAATCGGCCCAAATCGCATGACGTCATATATGGACGCACCTTGAATAATAAAATGGACTTATGAGCGCAATATGAATCTGAGTACTTCCATTCATTAACATTATGCAACTATTGCCACAGTAGTTCGAACATTTTTTTATTTTTTTAAAAATCCACTTTGAACAGCTCACTATGGTTATTGTCCCTGGTCCAGCAGCTTTGGGGCAACTCTCCCCCCCCCCACCACCAGACCCAAACCCCGGTATTAACGATTAACTCCGTTGCCCTCTATTCACTTCTACGACCAATTAAAATCTTTCGACACACCATTTTATTATTATGTTTCTTAAGGCCGTGTATTTTTACAAAACTAGAAGAGGCCTGAACTTGCTAGTCCTGTCGACCTGTTTCATTTGTGTCCCCAGCGGTTTCGGCGAACGGTAGAAACTCGCTTTCCCACTTTGGCATGGTGGCCCGTACAACAGAAACGACACGGACTATTTTAAGCGACGGCTCGAAGCGGTTTTGCTGTGTAGCGTAACAAAAAAATAAATCGCATGATTCCACGAGGAAGAAGAATGAGACGAAACGTTTAGGATTATTAATAATAAGAATCATCTTAAGGAGCTATGTCGTCTGCCCGTGGATGAGACCAGCTCTCTTAAAGTAATGACAATCCCCTCTGGTGATGGTGGTGTTATCCAGCGGCGAGAAGATGGGATTAGGATATCGGATACGATCCAATGTGCAGTGATTCAGTAGGCGATTTGTTTTGGAGATTAAGACTATTCAGAGGTAAGTGAAATTTGAAGAGGGATTACGTCATGGAAGTCTGTGGAATACAAGATGGTGTCTGTGTTGAAAAATAATTGAAGAGTAAAATTTGGGGAAAGAGAGGGGGGAGGAGGGTGGTCGTGAGTGTTAAGGTAGTTTAGTTGGTGACAAATTGATCATTTGAGGAAGTTCGAAAAAAAAGTGTTTGCCTCGGGCGCACTTTTTCTTTTTAAATTTAAGGGTGACAATTTAAGTTAAGTGAGCCCATTTCTTGTCCCAAGACGCACTTAGCTCAAGTGTAAACTCATGTCATTTGCTCTCTCACTTTTATATATTTTTTAAAAACCTATAAGAAAAAAAAAACGAGTTTTTTTGTTTTTTTTACTATAAATCCTTTATATACGAGACATAACTAGATGCTATGAGGATGTTCATTATATTACGCAGGGTAAAACAATCCGAAAATACAAAATTCTATTAATGTCTCGTAAAACGTGTTTAAAATAATGCGCACCGATCGTGAATATATTTTTAAGGGAGGTAGTGTCAATATAATGCGCACCTTATTGCACGACAGGAAAGGTTGTTGAACATAATACGCACCACGACACTATCTCAAAAATTAACGTGATACATAGAGATAAATAAAATAATCTAAAAAAATCAATAATTTAATTACAGTACATTCGATCGATCTGAAATTTTGCAACATCATTTATATCATTGGCACAAGTTTGCCTGTAAAATTTCAGCTTGCTAGCTTACGAGGAAGCGGGTTAAAATCGATCCAAAGTTTTTTCGGCAAGCATGCAAGGGCTCAATCAGACACCACGAGTTACTATAAAGGTTTTTAAAAAAAAAATTATAGGTGGTGTAAGGTTGAATAACACATGCCATTTTTGCAGTAATGTTTATGCTTTGTTTTAAAGTTATTTTCATGTTTACTCTGACCACTAAGTTCATTGAAGTGGTTAAAATATCATTGAGCTCAGAGTATCGTTAGAATAAAGAGATACAATCTTTTCTTTATCACCAGCCTTTAATGCCTTTAATTTAGATCTAAACGAGTCCAAAGATTTATTCCACCATCCACCCCCTCAGCCTGGAACCACCAGTCTAAAGTTAATTTATTGCTTAACACGCTCAAAACCAATAAACGACACAGATGTTTATCTACGGGCCGCGGGCAGAAGTAATCCCATCACGTACATTTATTGTGCCCCTAAATGATATTTTTCCTCCTTCAAAATTAATCTTTGTGTTTTATTGGCTTTTAAAATTATGATTTTACGCAATCAGTTAAGAGAAATTAGATTAAAAACATACAAACAAACCAGATGAACAGAAGTTCTAAAATGTCTCCCGCCAGGTATTTTGAACATTCAACTTAATTTTTTTTTTTTTTTTGCTTCTTTACAACTAAGTACTCACTTATAAATCCATTTATCCATACGGTCATGTACCACCTGTCAGCCAATCCATAAATCTGACCCCTAATCGATGCACGCATCCTTCCTAAAAGACTCATGTCCTTTCTCCGTTACGGAAACTGCCATATTGCATCTGAGTCAAACAGAACTTTAAAGCGGTTATCCATAGAGGATTCATGAACCAGCGGGTTGTCAAACACAAATAACTTTTGTCAATGACATGCACCTCTAGCACTTTATCACACTTAAAAGATCAAGAGATTTTAATCTATATTTTGTTTAATCTTACGACGGGGTTTTGAATCTGCCCCTGGCTATTAGAGAAACCTAACAAATCAAGAAGGTCAGGGATTCCCCCCCCCCACACTTCTCTCGGTATGCTATCAATGTATGCTATTAATGTAATGCATGTAAGGGTGTCGGTGCTTGTCAGCGGTTCTCAAACTAGTTCCTGACACTTACCCTATAATTCATAACTTCATCCCTTGAGCTTTACTACCCCAAACATCCCACCTCCATCAAAAAAAAATAAAAAAAATATGTTTATTACATCACAATGTGAACTGTTTAAATGTATATAGATTTGAACAACTCACTAAAATACAAATGAATTTAATTGTAAAAAAAAATCAATGATTAAGGTAGACTGAGAGGACTTTGTGTTTTTGAAGTTGATGGTTATTAGACTTTAAACGGTTCATGCTTTCTCAGGTCAAACAATTCCATCACGCAATGAATGAATATATTTATGTACGCTGTTCAACACTGCTGTGACGTCACTCAACCAGAGATATCACTGTGTTCTTGTTTTCTTGGAGATTTAAATAAATAAATAGATTCTATATATACACCCCTGTATCCCAGTAAGGAGCTAGGCTCAAGGGGCTTTACATGAAGATACTAACATACATATAAGGTATTAAACAAAGATCAGTGCCATAACGACCACATAAACTAAAGCACATTACACACAAATTACATCAATCATTAAAAGAAATGTTGTTTCATTTATTTTGAAAACAAATTTTGAAAAGATGTGTGTACAGTCTTGAAGGTCTTGGTTGTTTGTATATAACGGATGTGTAATGGTAGAGAATTCCATTGTTTGGCTGCACAAAAAAAGAGAACGAACTTTCGCCAAATGACTTGATCAATGCTGGAACCTTACAAATAAATCACTGTCTAGGACGAGTTATGATGCGCTTACAACAGCAACGACACGCGAGTTTTATAATAAACTTCCACACAGATTACGACTGAAACCTGATTCAAAACCCCCAAGACGTTGTAACGGAGCCTTTCCTTTCAAATAAGACAAGTATATTGTCTACCTCAACAACTAAAAAAAAAGTGAACATCTTTATGGGGCAAGTGAAGCAGCGATCACAAGTTTCTATGGCCACGAGAAATGAGGGAATTGTGTGGCTATCACAATGCCAAGCTGCGTTTACCTCAAATAATATCATGTACCCCAACAGAGTTGTATGACTCAGGGGCACCGTAAGCAGCGAGAAAAAGCCCCTGTCTCCAATGAGATTCGAACATGCGGCTCCCGAAACCAGTGGCCTAGCTAGGAATTAGAAGCCCGTGGACTTGGCTTCTTTGGGGGCCTAGGGGGCTTGGCGTCTTTGGGGGCCTAGGGGGCTTGGCCTCTTTGGTGGCCTAGGGGGCTTGGCCTCTTTGGGGGCCTAGGGGGCTTGGCCTCTTTGGGGGCCTAGGGGGCTTGGCCTCTTTGGAGGCCTCATCATTTTGATGGATGGCGTAATGTAAAATATTTAATGTAAATAAATCTTTTCGGACACTCATTTGGGACCCAGGGTATTTTCAAAGTTTGACCCCTTCCCAGTGGCGTAGCTAGAGCTTTTGCCGCCCGGGGCGGTCTCCAATATGCCGCCCTTTTAGGGGCCACCCATAAATGACGTCACGCACCGGGGGGGGGTCACACATTTGATGTCATTCAAAACGCGCAACTTTAAATAAAAGCTACACTGAAATATATGATTACCCAAACTTTATTCAATGACGATTTACGCGGTTTCACGCGTGTTACGATGTTAGGGTGCAATCTTAACTAAAAACATTTTTAAATGACCAAACAAACCCCAAAAAATGATTTTAAACATGCTCATTTTCAAATACAAATACCCAAATACCGCTTGTATGGGGGGGGGGGGGACTTTGTCACGTCTTATTGAGGAATGGGTCTAAGGTTTCGTTTCGTGACGTCGTGTGACGAGGGGGGAGGGTGTGAAAAATCAGCCGAAACCACGTGACTTCAATTAAGGACGGCCTCTTAATTAGGTTAATCATATGATGGTTTTTATAAATTAATAAGCGTGAATAAATAATTGTAATTGAAACGAAGTACATTGTAAAAGATGGGGAACAATTTTACCATTGCATGCCCTATTTATGTAAGCGTAATAAAAGAGGCCGCATACTATGATAAACCTATAAATACACATTATAAAAATACAATACACTTGTTTTTAAGCCCACAAGAGAGTTATAGGGTCACAGGTCCCCCCACCCCAAATGAGACAAAAGATATTCCAAATTTATACCCAAAAACATTAATAATTAATATGTTTTTAATTTTTATTTATAAATATATGATTTTTTTAATTAAAAAAAAGAAATTGTATACATCAGTTTGTAAACATATTTTTAAAAATTATTTATAAATTGACTTATTCGCCTAACTTTCATAGTCGAAAAATCGTTTATTATGTTATCAAAATTTATATTATTTGTAATATGTTCTATGGACAATATTGCAAGATTTTGTAGTCTTAAATCACTTAATGTGAAGCGAAAATATTTTTTTTTCAACTTCAGTTTGGAGAAGCTTCTTTCAAAACTAGATACACTGATAGCAAGTTTTTAAAAAATTCTTAGCAAAATTGTAATTTTGGATAATTTTTTTCCCAATTTTTAATGTTAAATATATTTTAATAGATCAAGGGGGTATTTCATCTCTTTTTTTAACATAATGCCTCTTTTGTAGTGTAGCTACAACAAGGCTGGCCTAAGGCTCCTGCAACCTATGCGGTCGCAGTGGGCCCAGCGCTTTCATAGGCCCAACCTATCTTAATTTTCACTTATTATCCTTATTAATACCTTATCCCTACCCAAGCTGGGGCCCACGCAATCAGTTTCGCATACTAAGCTGCATAGGGGCCCGCAGTAGCTAAGACAAGCCCCGTGTACTGCCATAAAAACCTGGATCCTTTCTCTTTCAATCTCGAACATTTCTTTATCAATGTAAATAAAGAATTTTAATTGATGTTCAAATTCTTCATTTAGAATCCTAGATTGCACAGTATTATACACGAGTATTTTCTTGCAAGGACATGTACTTCTTTTTTTTTTTTTAATAATTACATTTATGGTTAAAAAATTTCTCGTTGTACTTCTTGCTCTAAAGATAGAACCACGTCTTCTGAATTTTCCCCACTCATATTCTCTCCTTTTAACTTGGTATCTAGTCGATATTTCCAACTCTCTGTAACAGCGTTCTGCATTAGCACATATCTTTGTTTTATCAAATGTGTTTGCATAGTTTGCATTAATTTAAAAAAGACGGGTTCCCATAAATTGAGATATCATAGAAAAGTAAGCGATTGCCATGAACTGAGTAGAATTCAAGCATCTGATCTCGTTCTACTTGTTACTTCAGATGTCAATTTTCCAAGACGCTTGAAATTTTTAAGTATGTATTTTTCGGAATTATTTATACTATTGTAGTGTTTATAAACGGAGAAATGAATAATCGTTCATTTTTAATGAATAACCGTATATTAATGAAAAATTCAACCTATATGTGTTACTTTAATGCAATAAAAACAAAGTAAATTTAATTTTTTAATAAGTTACCTTACAATAATTTTATAAAACCCGAAACAGTAACATAATTTACTACTTGCAATTTAAACACACCATTTGAACCACTATGTCATGTAGGTACTTGTAAGCGCATCATTCTGTGAATGTCGAAATTCCACGCTTAAACTGTCGTGCGATATTAATACTACATATATTCTAACCAGCGGTGATGTGTTGTTGTTTTTTTGTGCAGTTTTCTTATAAAAGCGCCATCTGTGACGTATACAGCTTAATTTTGCAAACAAATAGTTACCTTTTTTGAGTGATTTTAAATTTTTAAACAGTTCTGCGTTAGTTATAACAACCACTGTGTAATCAAACAAATGTTCCACGAATCCGTTAATTTAAACTCAAAATTGAGATTCTTTTTGTTTCACTTTGACTTTCCCCCTTCAAAAGAAAAGGGGCGGTTTTTCGGAATTGACTGGGTTTATTTTTCAAATGCCCACAAACGCCGCCCTTTGAATGAGTGTCGCCCGGGGCTGACCGCCCCCTCCGCCCCCCTAGCTACGCCACTGCCCCTTCCTCTAGCTACGCTACTGCTCGATACGCCAGCCGCTCGACCATCGTGCCTCCTATATCTCCCTGTCTTTGAAACTTGAACTTGATTGGTAAAGTCAGAGCATCCAAGATAATAGAATTGTCCTTTAAATTAAACAACCCGTAAAAACGAAGTTTTTTTTACTATAAATCCTTTATTAACCAGGCATAAGTAAAAGTGTTGATTTTGTTCAATATAATACGCACCGTGCGACAGAACCCGGTGACATTGAGGGCTGAAGTGAATCTCCAGTGACCCGTGGAAGTCATCTATAGCAGACAGATACTCATGCTACTTAGAGATACATAGAGATAAGCTTAAAATTCATTAATTTATTTATGGTACATTCGATCGATCAGAAATTCGGATAGAATGCATTGTTAGGTGACATAAGTCTATGTGCGAAATTCCAGCTCGATATGATCACGAGAAATGGGTCATTTTTTACTTTTTTTTTTTCGCACATGGGACCACGACAGACAGTGAGACAGCACGACAAGACGGGCGAAGTTAATATAAGGGATTTAAAAACATATTTTTTGTATTGATGTTGCTGTCGTTCGAGGAGAGAGAAACAGATTTGGGGATTAAATAATTGATTTTGGAGATTAAAACGAACCCAACATTTCGTAGACGTGGATTTATGTCGTCTGTGGTGGTTGTAGAGTCAAATCAAAGGGAAGCACTCGTGCCAATGACTCAGTTACACGCTGCTGCACCCCAATGTAAATCCTTCTTAAAACAAAGCGTCAGAAAGGGCTAATTGGCCCATTGAGAGTGACTGAAAGGGCACTGGCCAATTTAGAGTGCCAGAAACTGACATTAGCCCTTTGACAGCGCCAGAAAGGGCCATTAGCCCATTGGAAGTGCCAGAAAGGGCCATTGGCCCATTGAAAGCGCCAGAAAGGGCAATTGACCATTGAGTGTCAAAAAGTGCCATTGGCCATTGAGAGTGTCGGAAAGGGCCATTGATCCTTTGAGAGCGCCAGAATGGGCCATTGGCCATTGAAGAAAACAAATAAAACTATTTGTGTAAGAAGACAATAAATTAAAGCTTTATTTATGAACTAATACTAATAATAGTAAACGTCTACTATTATTAGTTTTAGTTCATAAATAAAGCTTTAATTTATTGTCTTCTTACACAAATAGTTTGTGTAATTTGTTTTTTTTTAATTAAAAAGCCCTATGCAGTCCCATTCTGTATGATACACTGGCCATTGAGAGCACCAGAAAATGCCAAGGGCCCATTGAGAGCACGTGCTTGCGCCCAAAATGTTGCTCTTGTTGCTCTAGCTGTTGTTTTTGCTGACCAGGAGGCAATGAATGTCAGAAAAGTAATAGAGAGATACGATAACCAGCAGCAACAATCTGTTGCAGCCTCAGGACTGAGCCACACTTATCGATAAAATCAATCTGTTTGAGTTCACTATAGCTTCCCTGGCGTCTAAGAGCTGTTCGTGAAACATGAAATAGTTAACTTATCCAGAAATAGGTAACTTATCCAGAAATAGGTAACTTAACCAGAAATAGGTAACTTAACAAGAAATAAGTGACTTAACCAGAAATAGGTAACTTATCCAGAAATAATTAACATAACCAGAAATAGGTAACTTATCCAGAAATAGGTAACTTATCCAGAAATAGGTGACTTAACCAGAAATAGGTAACTTAACCAGAAATAGTTAACCTAACCAGAAATAGGTAACATAACCAGAAATAGGTAACTTAACCAGAAATAGGTAACTGAACCAGAAATAGTTAACAATCAGACACAATACATTAAGGAACGATGGACGTAATAAATGTTTTGTTTTCATTGTGAAATTAAATGAAAAGATACAGTATCCCACCAGGTGTTTTCCGAATGGTTGTTTGATCCAAACTTTCATAGCTTACCGTATATACTCGTATATTAGCCGACCCCCTAAAACTGCTTTAAACTTGCCAATTTTTTTTTACAAAAACCAGTATATAAGCCGACGATACAATTGTCTAATTTTACTCAATATTTTTGGTTCATTGAAATTTGTTACTGTAATGATCTAAAATGTTTACTTTTTTGTTTCATGTCCGTTTGTTTACCTCTTGGAATGACACAAAACTTGACCATTTTGAAATGGGATAACTACCAGGGCCATCTTAACGCACGGGTTCGTTGTTGGGCATTTGCCCGGGGGCCCACGAGTATAGGGGCCCCATGGGAATATGATTATTTATATATATTATGTATATTTTAGGGCTGCGGAAATTACCAATTAATTTCTCGATTAATCGGTAAATTATTTTATCGACTAAAATTATTTTAATCGATAAAATAGTGATTAAAATTAAAGAAAAGGTTTTACAATTTTTTTCGATTTTTTAAATAAATAATTAATAATAGTTTTTAGTATTTTTTTTTTGTTTACGTACAAACTTCTCCGTTAAAGAAAGTTGGAAAGTGTAAACTTTAAAATAACCTGTGTTATAAGGACAATGATATATAGACTATATATATAAAACACTTTGTTTTTAATTTTTTAAAAATAAAAAAAATTAAATTCATGGACATTATATTGAACTACTTATACTTAAATATATCTACTAACGATATTATATCTATTAAATTATATTAAATACTTAAGTTATGGGCATTTTAAAAAATGCCATAAAATGGCACAAGATGTGAAGGAAAACAACATAAAGTCCCTAAACTTTAATACGTTATTTAACTTATTTTCATTGCTAACTATGTTTTAAAAATAACTTAATAAAAATATCAATTGCCTGTTCTTATTACTTCCCTTGACATTTTCAGTTTAATGACTTTAACAAAATTATCGATTAATTAATCTGTAATTTTTCAAAAGTCAACGATTAAATTTAATTTAATCGATAACAGCCCTAGTATATTTATTTTTTTATTCCTGCGGTGGGGGGTGGGGGTGGGGGCGCAATCGTTCTTTGCCCAAGGGCCCAATCTTTTTTTGCCCAAGGGCCCACAATGGTGTAAAGACGGCTCACTCTGATCACGACCAAATATTGTAAATAAGATGAGTTCTTAGCGGATTGCTTGTTTTAATTTTGCCATGATTGAATAATCAACATTTTTAATCCTTATTTGGCAAAGTGTTCTCGGCTCAAAACAAACTGTATTTCAAATTTTTGGATGAATTAATTTTTAAAAAAAAAATAATTAAGGGGCCGTCCATAGAGTATGTCACGCTCCAGAGGGGGGAAGGGGTGTAGGAAAGTGTGACAGGTGTGACGTCACGGTGTTTTATAATAAATTTTATTAATTTTGTTAATAAAAACATTGTTGTTCGAAAGTGGACGCACTTTAGGAAGGGAGGGGAAGGGGGTGGGGGTCCGAGATTTGTGACGATTTGTGACAGGGGGAGGGGGGTTAAAAATGGTCAAAAATAGTGTGGTGTACTTTATGGACAGCCCCTAACTCAGATAATTAAAAATTAGTTCCGTTAACGACGTTTATTTCATGTCAACCAGAAGAAAAAAATCACGAATCAAATTGTAAATTCTCCAGCACTAATTTGAGAGACGCATAGTCTATCTCACTGAACACCGCAGTCTTTAATCCTTCCACTTTGAGACTCACTGCTATAGTAAATGCTTTCTTGCTGGGAATATGCTCTTGATATAGGCTATTATATTGATTGACGCCTGCTAATACGTGGATACTGGTATTGTCTATATTGCTGTTATTTTCCAGTTCATACTTGGGTGTATGTGTATGTTGTTGTGTGCAGGTATGTTTATATGTTGTTGAATGCGTTTATCGTGGTGTATTCATGTCACTTATATGTGTGTATTGTATATAGATCATGGCATGTATATGTTCTTATGTGTGGTGTATGCTAATGTAGTCGTTTAATATCACGTGAGTGTATGTTGATAAATGTGTGCATGTGGATATATGTGTGCATGTTGATATATGTGTGCATTTTAATGTATTTGTATGTATGTGTGTATGTTGATAAATGTGTACATGGTAATGTATTTGTATGTATGTGTGTATGTTGATAAATGTGTGCATTTTAATGTATTTGTATGTATGTGTGTATGTTGATAAATGTGTGCATGTTAATGTATTTGTTTAATATGTGTGCATGTTGATATATGTGTACATGTTAATGTATTTGTATGTATGTGTGTGTGTGTTGACGTATGTGTGCATATTGATATATGTGTGTATGTTTGATGTATAAGCAGGGTTGGTCTTAGCAATTGTGGGGTTCTATGCGGCTTAGTATGCGAAACAGATTGTACGGGGTCCAGTCTGGGTAGGGATAAAAAAAATTAATAACGATAATAAGTGAAAATTAACATAGGCGAGGCCTATAAATACGTGGGACACACAGCGGCCGCACAGGTTGCGGTGGCCTCAGACCGGCCCTGTTATGAGTGCATGTGGATTTATGAGTTTATGTTCATGTATGTGTACATGTTGATGAATGTGTTCATGTCGGTGTATATGTGTATGCTGATGTCCACGCACGTGTAATGTCATGACTTTTGTGAACAACTTGAAGTGCATTCCAAGAAATTTAAGTTGGGATTTTTCATTTCGCCTTTAACTTAATCGGCATTCTGATGTTTCATTTTTGTGAACTCTAGGAAGAAGGGGGGTGGTGGTGGTGGATTTCAACGTCTGTTCCAGATCCCGGGGGGGGGGGGGGGGGGGAGGACATACATCATGAACGTCACGTTGTTCAAGGCAAATAAATTCATTCGTTCACACATTCCATGGGGACCTCATCGATCTTTGACTTTCTTATCAGGTGTTTTACTTTTTTTTAAAAAGTGTTAAATAATTTAAGTGGTTGGAAAGTTTTCGCCAGTTTTAGTCCCCAGTGTCCACTTAAACATACACATATAGATTCGGAAATAACTGGCAGTAGCCAGCTACAACATGGTCAGAAGAAAAACTGACCCCAAAAGATACCAATGGTCATCAGTCATGTTTGAATGTTTTATTTTCCTCTCCCCAATACCTACATCTTTTTAAAAAAAATAATGGGAAGAAAACGAGACCATGAAAATAAAAAAAAATTAAAATAAAATTAAGAGCACGCTCAGTTTGATTTATGTTTTGCAAGTCATACTTTACTTTTACTTTTTTAGTAACACCTAAAATATTTAAATTTTTTATCTATCTATCTATCTATCTATCTATCTATCTATCTATCTATCTATCTATCTATCTATCTATCTATCTATCTATCTATCTATATAAAGGTTTTT
>MUZC01000289.1:368152-385149 GCA_002072015.1 Radix auricularia | reverse complement strand
TTTAAAGTACGTCACACATTCGAAAAAAATATTTTTTACTAACAAAATAATTAAAATTTAATATAAAACATCGTGACGTCACACATGGCCGTACCCCCTTCACCAGTCACAGTCACACTTTCGTACACCCCCTCCCCCCTCTGGAGCGTGACGTACTTTATGGGCGGCCCTTTATGTGGCGTTTTAATTATTTTACTTATTAACCTCGATTATAATTTTTTTTTAATTAAAAAGTGTTTTCAAAACTAAGTAGGGCTCATCATTTCTTTATTGTAATTATTACTAATTATCCTTCGATCGGTCATTCAATCTTTACAATAATTAAATTCCGATAAAGTTACTTTGTCACAGCGAAAGCCAGCTAGCCTGGATTTCTGTGGATTCGGTTTTGACAACGTATGTCACACGAAGTGACTCTAAGAATGTGTTGACATCTTATGTCACAAGATATGACTCGAAGAATTTCTTGACATCTTATGTCACAAAAAGTGACTCGAAGAATTTCTTGACATTTTCAGTCACACGAAGTGACTCGAAGAATGTGTTGAAATTGTAGGTCACACGTAGTGACTTGGTGAATATCTTGACGTTTAATGCACATGAAGAATGATTTAAGTTTTTATAAGATATTTACGTCTATATAGGTACAAGAAGAAAGGGATTTATTGGATTTTTTGGATGGAATCTAACACTCATTAAGTTAATTATGACAGATCTAATACTGATAGATGAAGAGTGAAATGGTGAACAGTGTGAATAGTAATAGTATCGTGTGGAGTTAATTGGGAGTATTGGTAATCGATCGACTATTTGGGTGAAGGGGAACTCGTTCTATTTATTTAGGAAAATGTTATGATTGATTTGTTCTTAAAGGCAGTGCAAAAACATTGTATTATTTGAGGTGAAGTGGCGAATTTACCAATTGTTTTTTAAGGTAAAAAACGTATAAATCATCAGTGGCGTCGCTATGGGGTGTGGTGGGGGCGGGCCGCCCCGGGTGACACCAGCTGACGGGGGAAACCAAAATGAAAAATTCTGTATATTCGCGCTATTTTGCACTGGATAACTCGGAGGAGATCTATGGGTTAAGTCGTGATAGGGTGACACCGTGAGCTACCGCTCCAGGTGACACCAACTCTAGTGATGCCTCTGTCCATTTTTTAAGTAAAGTGTTAAATTTTTCTATTGTTTAGGTAAAGGGGAAAATTATTTTTATTTAAAGTGTGGAATTAAAGCTTGTTTTCTGAAACAGCGCTAAGTTTAATAATAAAAAAATATATCTTAAAAAAGAATTCCTATGATTATTTTAATGAGGCATGAACTGCTTTCATCTGTTGCTGTCGGCAAGAGATAGACGAGACTGGTAGTGGTATAGAGATAGACGAGACTGGTAGTGGTATAGAAATAGACGAGGCTGGGAGTGGTATAGACGAGGCTGGTAGTGGTATAGAGATAGACGAGGCTGGTAGTGGTATAGAGATAGACGAGGCTGGTAGTGGTATAGAGATAGACGAGGCTTGTAGTGGTATAGAGATAGACGAGGCTGGTAGTGGTATACAGATAGACGAGGCTGGTAGTGGTATAGAGATAGACGAGGCTGGTAGTGGTATAGAGATAGACGAGGCTGGTAGTGGTATACAGATAGACGAGGCTGGTAGTGGTATAGAGATAGACGAGGCTGGTAGTGGTATAGAGATAGACGAGGCTGGTAGTGGTATAGAGATAGACGAGGCTGGTAGTGGTATAGAGATAGACGAGGCTGGTAGTGGTATAGAGATAGACGAGGCTGGTAGTGGTATAGAGATAGACGAGGCTGGTAGTGGTATAGAGATAGACGAGGCTGGTAGTGGTATAGAGATAGACGAGGCTGGGAGTGGTATAGAGATAGACGAGGCTGGTAGTGGTATACAGATAGACGAGGCTGGTAGTGGTATAGAGATAGACGAGGCTGATAGTGGTATAGAGATAGAAGAGGCTGGTAGTGGTATAAGGTTGACTAAAATGTTTACACAATGTGCCACAGTGTGTGGTGTACTGTTGTCCTAGTTATCCAATATGGAGAATATAAGGAGATTGGTGATATTTTCAAAATAATGTTTTCAAATTAAAATTATTGTAGTGCAATTTATTGAGATGACATTTTTGAAAATCTTCATCACAAGAGAGAGCGGGAGAGAAAGAGAGGGGGGAGGGAAACAGAAAGGAAAAAAGAAAGTTAGAAAGAGGTAAAAGTAAAAGGTGAACGACTGAGTGAGTGTGAGAAAGAATGAGTGATAGAGACGAAAGACGGGGTGAGAGAGTCAATGATAGTGTAAGAAAAAGAAAGAGTGAGTGAGAATAAAAGAGAGAGTGAGGGAAGGAGACAGACTGTGTAAAAGAGAGCGTGGGTTAAGAGATATGGAATGGAAGAGAAACTCCAAGTTTAAACGGTGATGCCTTGGTCAAACTCTCTGCTTCGTTGATCTGTACCGTCCGTTAGCGGGATACCTGCGCTACTGTCACATGGATTGGCTTCGATACATTGACGGAGGAATACATGAGCTCGGCTACAGAAACATTTTGTGATTAGCTACTGTTTAATATGTGGCTTAGTTTAGGGGTGTCCGAACGCTTTTCAAAGCGGTCGTATTCCATGTAGTATGTAGTAAAAATATCAATATCATATATAAAATGTTATGCTTTTTTACTAATTTTCAAGCTTTTAATGTGATATTTATGTTAAGTTTGTAAATTTTAAAATTAATATTTGGGAGAAACGGGAAAAATACTATCGCAATTTGTAAAATACTTTAATAAATACCTTATTTCATCATCTGAAATGCCTCAAATCTGATAATGTCCATATTATAAAATAAAGATGTTTTATATTACGTAGACTATTTGGAAATACATAAAATGTGTTTGATGCATAATATATAGAGAGCCGAAAATGGTAACTCGAGAAGTGTGATGTAAAATATTTCTTAAAATGTAAAAAACACCAACGCCGCATTCATTTAATTTTCGATTTGGTAAAAATAGATAGCTATTACTTTACCAATTGTTGCCATCGGAATTATGGAATTTCGTACATATAACAACAGATAACTTCCTTAGCTTTTTGTAATCAACATTCAAGTTTGTAAGCTATAAAACCTCATTGATTCGTGCCATAATTTGACGTCAGCGTATTTGTACTCATTACACAACATAATAATTGTGCTTTTAAATGAATATAATGTTTTCGTTGCATTAAAAAATCTATGACGTAATAATTATTTAAAATGCGGCTTCGAGACACATATCTTAAACGCAGGCCGACATAGTTGTTACCATTTCAGTAATGTTTTTTTCTATGGCTAAACACAGAAGCAAGAGCTCTGTAGATTTTATTAGATGTCACTCATTAATAAAGAGTCAAGTTTGAATTAAAACTCAGATGAGTTTTAAACAAAAAACCTAGATCTATAGATTCTAGAAATAATGTTATAAATTAATATCTCAAACGTTTTGTTAATGCAATAACTTGATTTAAAACAAATGTTTCGACACTAGTTAAATAAAGGTATCTATTTAAGGAATAGTTACATAAAAGCTTATATTCGGTCAATATAATTTATATAAAAGTTAATCTTTGGGCAATGGTTATAGAAAAAATAATCTTTGGGCAATGGTTATAGAAAAGTTAATCTTTGGGCAATGGTTATAGAAAAGTTAATCTTTGGGCAATGGTTATAGAAAAGTTAATCTTTGGGCAATGCTTATAGAAAAGTTAATCTTTGGGCAATAGTTATATAAAAGTTAATCCTTGGGAAATGGTTTTATAAAAGATTAATCTCTGGGCAATGGTTATAGAAAAACTTTTGATTGGACAGTGGTCGATAAATTATGAAAAGCTGTGTGAATGTCGCGATCCACATAGGCAGACTCTTGTATTTATTCTCCATAATCTTGGACGACACTTTCGACAAACTACATAGGTTTTTCATGATAGGTGGGGTGACCAGCCCCGGACGTCCTAAGATACGCCTCTGAAAAGTGAGTACGCCAAAAAGTCCAACCTACATAAGTTGCATGCGATCCGGTTGTCCTTTGTTGGTTTGCGTCATCGACTTTTGGAATGGATGGAATTGATTCGGTGATTGGGTAACTGCTCTGCGTGTGGCGGTCGATGGACCACCCATGGCTGGGGAGTATCAATTGTTTGGGTGTTGTCTTCTTCTTCTTTTGTCTCTGTGTTTGTATTACGTGTGCTGTGTGTAGAGGGTTCTTAAAAGACTGATGTGCTAAGCTGTGCTAGCGCGCGGCGTTATAGAACAGTGGTTCACAACCATTTTTTTTTTTGGTGAAGACACCTTTTTATTAAAACTATGTGACCCGCGACCCCATGAAATTTAAATAGGTCATTTAGAGCAAAATTGAATCCTCTCTCTATATATAATTATCTTCATGGTTCAACCATGCCGGACACCGAGCTGTATTCCTGCCCCACCGAACAATCAGCTTGCAAGAAAAGGTCGTGCACAGGGTGGAGGTCATCGAGACCAACGATGGGTTCAATTGAGGTCAATTACTCTGTTCTTTCAGAACAACAGAATAGCATGTATTTCGTAATGTAGTGGTATTACATTCGCCTAACACGCGGAAGGTCGTAGGTTCAAGCACCAGCTAAAACATTACTTTTTTTAATTTTTAAAAATGTTTGTGCCCGTTCATTTTCCACTTTCTTTTCGAACATTTCTTCGCAACACCATAACAAGCACAAGATGAGTGGAAATAAGCTTGACGAATGACCTTCGTCATGAAGGTTTAGCCAATTAGTTTATGGTTGGCAAGCTAGGGTGGTGCAGTTATCCCCGCATCCGAGCTTCATTCGCATTGCTCTGATTTCAACGGGATGTAGTTTGTGTCTGTTCACCCCTCCCCCACTCTCTTTGCACTATCCGTGAGCAAATCTGCGGCGTATGCTACGCCGTGGGCATCTAGTAGTGAATATTTTTTTAGTCGACAGTCAGCTGGCGACACCCAGAAAACCCGTCGTGACCCCGAGTTTGAGAGCCACTGTTATTGAACAAAGTTATATGGGATCTGACGTCCGGTCATCTTGACCTTTTTTATACCAACATAATTCATATGGTCTTTGGAAGGTGGTCGATTTTTTAGTTTGTATCTAGACAAACATTTATGGGTTTGTGTGTTTGTGTGTGTGAGACACTCTGCTCATTATTTTTTGAAAGTGTAATTTGTAAAGAAGGGGGATAGTGTCTTCCTCTTGGGGTGGGGGTGATTTTGTCTGGAGGTATTCACATTTACTGAGATATTAAGCTTTTCTTTCATATATAATGTGATGTTTTAGTAGATCTCTGTATGTTAGTCTTGTGTTTCATTAGTCGATCTAGGCGTGTTAGTCTTGTGTTTAATTAGTCGATCTAGGCGTGTTAGTCTTGTGTTTAATTAGTCGATCTAGGCGTGTTAGTCATGTGCTATATGAGTTAAAATTGACGTGTTAGAATTCGGCTTTAAATATGACACTTGAACTTTTTGTGCCCTGCCCCCACTGTTGTCGACTCTAAATTATGTATGTTCTACTTGCATTTTGTGCCCTGCCCCCTGTATTTTCAACTCTGAATTATGTATGTTCTACTTGCATTTTGTGCCCTGCCCCCTGTATTTTCAACTCTGAATTATGTATGTTCTACATGCATTTTGTGCCTTGCCCCCAGTATTGTCAACTCTGAATTATCTATGTTCTACTTACATTCTGTGCCTTGTCCGTGGTTGTCATGCAATTGTTTTTTCTTTTGTTTGCCGAATCTTTCTTGATTTTGTCAAGAATTGACACTTCATCTTGTTTTTTTTCCCTTCAAAACTTATTTTTTCAAAGATAAATTGTCTAGTCGGCATGATTTCGTTGTTTTATTTTTTTTATTTTAAAAATATATCTTTCAAAAGGAGGTTACAGAATCATAAAAGTTATCTTCAACTTCAACGTCAATTTAAAGACAGGTGTAAATAGCGGTGAAAATGGAAGACGCAAGAATTCACATATTTCTGTTGGCTAGGTTTGTTTACTGGAGATACTTGACTTAACATTTTTTTTTTTTTTACTGCTTTATCAGCTGTGGACTCTGTAAGCCTGATCCGAAACGTTCGCTCTTTTGTGACGTCCTTTCAGGCTCACACATTCTTTGTTTGCATGTTATCCATCTACAAATCCCGTGACTTGTTACCATTCAGTGGCGTAACTATGAATTTGTAGGGTTTGGGGGCTCGAGGGGGTTAACCTCCTTTGGGGGCCCCACATAAATGGCGGTGGCGTATTAATTAATGTAAAAAAAAAATACTTGTTTGGCCCCCCCATCAGGTGGGGACCCGGGGGGGATTTCGAAATCGGTCTCCCCTCCCCCTGCTATCATTGCTACAATACAGTTCAAATATTTAAACCTACATGACATCAATAAAATAATTATCCATACCAAAACAGGACTTAAAAACACGCGTGCGCGCACATACACACACAGACCGGGAAATAGACCCTCAGAGGTGGGTGTGGCCCAAACACCTACACAAATTAAAATTTATCCCATATTATCTTTAACCCCATCATAGTACACCCCCTCGTTGACACACCCTAGTAACGACACGACCTATAACCCCCCCCCCCCCCCGCCTGCCAGTTTCATGTCTATTTGCCCCCACAATGGTCACCTCATTCTCATATACGTTTTCCACCTTGTCGTAACTGCCTGCCTACCCGTTGAATCCGCTGTCATAACTTCAAGTCGTTTGCTAAACAAACAGAAACTAGACGTTGTGGCTTTTATCACACAGCCGCCTGCTGGTACTATGGGTTGGTTGCCTCCCTTGACGCCAAGACATATCGGGAGGAGAAAATGTTTGAGGACACGGCGTCCGGGGATGTTTCACAATTGGTGACGTCGTTGTTAGCGTGACATCGTGACCCGGGGGTACAGGGGCGGCGTGTTGACAGGGGCGGAGCTCTAGAGGGGCTGGTGGGGCGGCGACGGTCGGTGGGATAGATGCCTAGTGAGCTGTGCTCTTTCTTTATGTTAAACTTTGAAGCATTGGTTAATGTAAACGTTTGTTGAATTAGGGATGCAGCAATTTACAGCTCAGTAATTTATGAATTTAGGGGATGCAGAAGTGGTGGGGGGAGGGAGGGGAGAAGGCTTCACGGTGAATATAAAAAGCCAGAAATAACATTCGACGACGCCTTACTTACCATTCGAACCACTGGAGAGATGAGTAAAACGTCTTATATGAAACAGTGACTTATGTCTCGGTTAAACTGACGTGTAGTTATTTCATATTTATTGAATAATATTGACGCACGTGACTACGCGACTCAAGACCAAATTCTTACATTCATATAGTAGAGGCTTTTGACCGAACCCTAAAGGAGAGGCATAAGACCGAATACTATATTTTTGTTTAGTTAAGGTATAGGACCAAATCTATACATTCGTGTAGTAGGGGTATAGGACCAAATATATACATTCATGTATTAGGGGTAAAGTTACGAACCTATACACTCGTATAGTAGTAGTAGAGGCATAGGACAGAATCCTATATACATTCTGTTAGTACAGACATATCACCGAATCGTATGCATTTTTATAGTAGTAGTATAGGACCAAACCCGATAATTTCGTATTCTAGAGGCATTGGACCAAATCCCAAACATTCGAATAGTAATTGCAAAGGACGGATTCGTATGGTAGTGGTGTTGTTTCTAAGAAGACCCTGTCTTACCTGCGGCATGTAAAGAAAGCGCTTAGATTTTCCTCCCCACAGATGCACTCATAATCACTAGTATTGCCACCGGGGGATTTTATGTGCATCAGTGGACCAGACCATTTCTACCAAAGATGCTTTCTTTGGTTCTACATTCACCAATGAGTGTAAACTACACAGCAGCTTATGGACGTGATACTGGAATTACATCCCTATGTAACCGCTGAAAACTTGTTCAGCATGAACTGTCTTTAATGACAATATTCTAATTTAATAGTTCGAGCCGTGCAAAGTATGTGGATTAGTTGCTTATAGCTTTGAAACAGACGCTTGTGAATCTGTGCCGCACCAAGAGACCAACTGTTTGTCTTTTATCAAAAACCTGCCGTGATAATGTTTTATCTTTTCCCCTAACAAATGTAAAACAAATTACCACGTAAAAACAACTTGATCTACTCCAACAAGCACATGGATAAAAAGAAAATCACAAATACATTACACATTCAAAGTACGAGTTCAAACAACTAACTAATGGATTAACATTTGTTTTACATTCCAGTTTCCCTCGCAAGGCTTTATCTCGAATGTCACCCAGCAATCTTCCCTGTAAATGTAAGTCTAGGGTTCATTTGTACGTGCGCCAAATAAAATAAAAAAATTTGTCGTGCGCAAAGTTGCACATCATACATTTTTGTGTGCATAATAACATCTCACAAACAAAGACATTATCAAAATTTTCTGCGCGGTAAATCTAAGGTGCCTCGCAGCTTAAAGCGAGCATTTGTCCCCAGTTGAGAAAACGGTGGAAAAAAACAAAAAACCAAAAAACACGGGTAATAAGGAGCTCTTTTTTAAATTATTTTTTTACAAATCTCGATCAAGAAAATTTGTATTAAAAACCCAAATGTTACGTTTAAGCAGTAGGCCTATATATTGCTTAAAACGTTAAGCAAGCATTCAATTTGCATAAATACTTTTACTTTTAGTAAGGCGAGCTAATTTTTTTTTGTTTTAAGTACAAATATTTCTCTGACTCTGACCTCATTTTCGTTCTTATTCTTAAAACTTGACATGTATATTTTTTAAAAAGTTAATAACAATGTATATATTTTCATATATGCACGACTTAAAAACAAAACTCTATATAGATCTAGATCTAGAGCTAGTTATTATTTTTTAATTTAAGTTAAAAAACAACAACAACTTTTCTTCTTATTACCAATATTACTGATTTATTAATTTTTGTAGGGTAGTAATTCGATGGCAGATTAAGTAATATTACGCAATTTAAGATATAATCCTCTCTATATATAATTCGCCAGAAATTAAGACAAGAAAAAGACCACGCGATAAAACAAGCATAACGATTGACACTGGCTAGGGTCTAGCAATCATAGTTTATGGTTAGCAAGCGACGCTGGTGCGGTATTGGGGGGCATTACTCAGACCAACAATGCGTTTTGCGTTCACTCACGTTGTTCTCATTTCTGCATTCTGCTTTTTGTGTCCGTTCTCTCTCCCCTCCCGAAAAGTCCTGGTTTCAAATCCCAGATGGAACAATTTAAAACAAAATTATTATTTTTTCTGCCTGTACTTTTCCCCATTTTTTTCGAGCATGACTAACCCTAGAGTCAGAAAATCACAGTTTATAGTTGGCAAGGGATGGTAGTAAAGAGTGGGGGGGGGAAGGTCAGGTAACAACAACGGCTGTGCACATGTCTCCACATTTACTTGCCTACTTTTCATTTACTTCGTGCTGCTGTTTGTGTCCGTTCTCTGACTCCTTCCCGTTCTTCGCATTATATATGATGAACAAGTCTGCGGCGTATGCTACGCCGCGAGTCATCTTGTAAATTAAATTTTCGATCCATGGAGGCGACTGTTAAATTAAATTTATATTCCAGTTCTCTTTCTTAAGAATGATTCTTAGATTTAACGTGTAGAGATCTAAATCTCAAGTTAACAGGTGGGAGTCACGACTTCAGGTAATAGTAATGTGATTGTAATGAAGAGGAAATGGGGCTGGCGTGGCAAGATATTCTTTATGAACGTAACTTATCACGTCAATTCATCATCAGACACACCTCCAGTTCACCTACAGCCAGATGGCTGCACGTGTTTAGACAGGTTCTATCCGATACTGGGAATCCTGCCCCCACTCCCCCTCACACACAAAGCTGTACGGTAGTTACATATTATTCCGTTGTTTTGTTACGTTCTGTCAGGCTTACTCATACCCTGTTAATTATACATATACTAATCTATAACCCTGATTGCAGTCTCACCCACATTTTGTATACTTCAGTTAGTTGCCCAAAGATTCTTTAGGCCATATACAATAGGAATGCATTCTGCTGCCACCTTCTTAAACTCGATCCCAACCCAAAAATATGTATGGCATAGTTTCCTTTATATGTGTAACTTTGAGACCCAGATATCAGTTTTCTTTATATGTGTAACTTTGAGACCCAGATATCAGTTTTCTTTATATGTGTAACTTTGAGACCCAGATATCAGTTTTCTTTATCTGTGTACTTTGAGACCCAGATATCAGTTTTCTTTATATGTGTAGCTTTGAGACGCACTAATGTCATAGTCTTACATATGTACAAATGTAAATTTGAGTCCCAGATATGAATTTTCTTTTATATGTGTAACGTTGCGACCCACATTTGTCATAGTTTTCTCCATATACTTAACCGAAAACCCCTGTTTAAAGAAAGTGATTGCACTAGAGACTTGAAAGAGAAATTATTATTTCATGACTACATTCAAGCAGCCGCCACGCTTTGGTTCATGCGTGTCACCACTCGACCCGGTCCGATAGCAGGCTGTAATCTAAATGTGTATCATTTGGAGCGAAGCGGTCTATGAGATATTAAGCCGAAAAAAATCCTTTGCTTTAGCTTTACCCATACTATAGAGTTATAGGTAGTGTTTGAATGTTGGGAGGGGGAGCATCATTATAGCATCGTGGAAAATGAAGGAAACAAACGTGTTTTGAAAGCCGTGTTTGTATTTCGGATACCTGGCTGTTAGTGGGGTGGGTGCGGGGTGCAGTCTATTTGCCTTACCCTGTCATTGAAAGACCTAGTGGAAACTGGTGGCCAGAAATTTGATGAAAAGAGTCCCAACCATGGAGACGGCCTTGGGGGATTTTCCCAACTTCTTAAGGAACTTGACAAAGTTTCCATTCAAGAATTCAAGTTCAGTCAATTTAATTCTCTCTCTCTCTCTCTTTCTCTTTCTCTCTCTCTCTCTCTCTCTCTCTCTCTCTATCTCTCTCTCTCACACACACACACTCACTCACTCACTNTATATATATATATATATATATATCCGTGTTTGATTTCTTGTAATTCAGACATAATAAGATGACAACGCACCAGAAGTCTTTGAGTTTACGTATAGATAATAACAGAGTCAGACGTTCATGTGATCAGTCATTGTTTTGGCTGGTTATGTAAATCAACATACTTTTTAAATTAAATGAGTACGCTGTATGTTATACATCACGTTATTGTACTTTTCTGGCAATAAGGATTATAGTAAAGTTTGTTTGGTTTACCTCTTTCTAACTTTTGCACATTTGGTCATTTACGGCGCTTTTTTCCCCAGTGATTTCGAATACGTACTTAACTTAATATTCAGGAAAAAGAAGCTTGCTGAATACTAGTTTCTTAACAATGCCAGAGCATTTTGCCATAATTCATATTAAGTGTTCGGAAAATATCAAAGTCGAATATTTTATGATTAATATTACTGTAGTAGCGTAGTGTCTTTAAATGATATTGAAAAGAAAACATAAAGGAAAGAAATCAAAACAAATTAAAAATTTATTCCTGTAATATCATAAGAAATAGACAGAGAGTCATTTCCATAACATATCTTTTATTCGTAATGTCTACAGCCATTTAGTCATGAATACTTTTTTTTACTTCTTTTCTGGCAGACGAAGATGTTTGAGTCTAGCAAGAAGAAAGAGCCGAAGCTGGTCTTCGTCCACAAGTCCTCACCGCCTCCCGTGGTCTCCACGCGACCCGCCGAGTCCCCGGACCAGATTCCCCGCTTCACAGTTGTTGCCAATGGCCAGGTGAAACAAACCAAAGGGGACGAGAGCACACCCCAGAAAACCGTTAACAGTGTAGCTAATAATAGCAGTGACCTAGCTGGTCAGAAACCCAAACAGGTTATCAACATTAACAGCAGTGGATTGGCCGATCAGAAATACGAACAAAATGTTGCCAAAAAAATCACAGGACTAGCCGATCAGAAACCGCAAAACAATGTGGACATTAAAGGGAAGGAGCTGGCCAATCAGAAAATCCAACAAACTATCGTTGTCCCTGGCAACGGCCTGGGCAGTCAGAAACCACAACATATCTTTCAACAAACTCTGCAACCGAAGACCGAACAACAGCCGCCTCAGAAGCAATCTGCGCAGCAACCCGCTCAACAGCAGCACAATAAGGTGCAGCCGTCATCGCAGGCAATACAACTTCAGAAAGGGCCTCAATCTCAGAGCGCAGACGTTACAAAAGAACAGCCGTCACAGAGTGTACGACCCCCAACTGGGCAGCCCCAGGTGACACAAATAGTACAAAACGAAACGCAGACGCTTGCGGCAAAACATGCAAATGAACAGCAACCTCAAAACAAGGACAGGAATGAAACAAAACCACCGGACACCTCACATCAGGGGTTCTCAAAAATATCCCTAGTGTCTCAAGACCGGGAGATGCAGCAAGCGACTATCACGTTTACAGAAGAGAAAAGTTTGGACACCAATATCACTGTTACGCCAGCGGAAAAACCCAATGGACATTCAAACGTGTACCCACCCCAGTCGTTTAGAAGGGATTCTGAAGCCTCAAAATTGCTTTCTCAATCCACGCAGGACCCCAAAATCAACACCGCCAACCAAATAACCGAAAAATTCGAAGGGTTTAGTATTTATCGCGGGCGACAGCAAGTCCCCAACAATAAACAATCACTATCGAAAGAGAAATCGGAGACAGTAATATCGACGCAATCGACAATGCAAAATTCTTCTAGTACGGTAAATACCACGGCCAAATCCGTTTCTGCGGCGACCGTCCTGACGTCAAGCGCCGCGTCCACTCCCAACAACGATGACGACCCCGTCACCCTCAGACACCCCAAAAGTGCCCCGGTCGTGACCCCAACGCAGAAACAGCCCACACCCACCCCGCAACTCCAGAAGCAACACCAGCAGTACCAGAAAACTCACCAGCTGCTGCAGGCCCACCCGCATGCGGTCGTCATCGACCCGTACCGGCAGGGGGACTATGGGTACCAGACCATGCCCCACATGAGGGTCTACAGCTACCCTCAGGCCGTGAGGCAGCCAACGGCCAAGGCCATCCGGCTCGTGGGACCTTACATCCAAGAACACGTGTATCAACAACACCCAGGCCAGCGCCACACCCCCTCCATGAAAACCCGCTCGTTTTCGGTATCGTCGGGTACGCCTGTCCGGTACCCCGGGGGTACCGCGCAGTGGCAGGCCAGTCCCACGCAGAGCTACTATGTCTACACCGAGGACTCAAACACAATACCCCGCGCAACGGCCGGCTCGACAGAAACCGCGCACGGCCAAGACGCGACGAGTTACAAACCACCACAGGTTTCCAACGGCCAGCGGCCAAAGTCGATTTTGAAAAGTCCGTCCCTCCCAGAGGCGCCACCCGAGTGGCACAACAACGCGAGGACGATGAAACTCCCACGGCCCCAGAGCATGCTGAACCCTTCGCCGAACAAACGCGATTTTGATTTCAGCAGCATCCTCACGGCCAACAGTGACATAGTCTCGTACTCCAAACACCCTCACCATCACGGCCGGACCCCATCTCTGAGCCAGACGCAGACCAGCAGGCCGGTCAGTGCCGGTTCGATACTACAGCGTCCGGAAGCGCCACAGGAAGGCACTGCTGGCACGCCGCAGAGAAAGTCGGTGACGTTTAACTCCCAAGTTCGTCTGCACACGGAGGACAGGGTCTCCATAGTTACTCCCCTTGTCGTCGATTCTTAATGTGGGTCTGGGATCAACAAGCTTCAAGTGTGTGCAGTGCACAAGTTATCAGTTCTGGGAAATCTGACAAAGCTTTGCATATGAAAAATTAAGTTAACACTTTTAGGTTAACAGGGATAAAGATGTACTTAATATCAGTGGAGTAGCGAATGTTAGGGGCGTGGGATTGGCGCTCTTCCCATCTGGAACCTTAACCTATACATGTAACGTTAGTAGGATGGACCTACAGAAGAGATTCGTTCGAGGATTGGGTGCCGATATGTCGGCCTTCCGCCGATGGCACTGATTCTAGATGCGTCCCAGCATAAGCTCCTAAAAACTAAATCCTAAAATGTGATCGTCACAATTCTTCAAACCAGTGAATCTCATAATATCTTAAATACGGAATTATATATACATATATATTCAAAGTTTGACCTTTATTTTCAGTATTTCTGACTCATCTGACTCATTTAAGACAGCTGAATATTTGATATATCTTAATATTATTTTTTTTAAAATAAAAAAGCTGACATTCTTTGATTACGGCTTCAAATGAGTGCTACAGTTTGTGCTACACAGATATTGCAACGCTCAGAGACAAGAGTAACTTAAGCTGACTTTAAAAAAAAAACAACAACGTATCTCTTTGATGCTACCTAAAATCCGTTTAACTTTGAGCTAAAAGATTTAAGGCGTTGACTTATGATAATGAAGTGCAATAAATGTGTATTGCTTCTAAACGTAAAAAGCACCTAGTTTCTATACATATCTAATATGGCTCGTTAGTCCTGATATCATGCGATTTACAATGACAAAAACCAAGGAAATATCTATGAGATTACTGATTCATAGCAAAAATGAGCGATTCGTTGACAGGGGCCTAAATCAAGGTACATAACCCCGTGATTGACTATGCTCCCGAAAACAAGGGACACAACCTGACAATGAGTTTATTTGAATAAATGAACTCCATTAACGGGAACAGCCCAGTGGTACTCCAATGTAGATAATTTTACAAACACGAGCATGAGAAACCCGGTGACTTAAACTTTAATGGACCCATCGAGGCCTTAATTAAGTCATTCCATAAACATAGCCTCTCCCTATAATTCACAAACTAAAAAAACTAAAACTGAAGCGTCTCTCTCAATAACATGAGACAAAGAATGTTATATATGTGTATGCTATGTCGTTTTAGTCATGATTTTTCAGAACATTAAAAATTTTTAACATTAAAAGTTAGATATTTACTACAAACAGACGATATTTTGTGTTAAAATCATCTTGCTCTTCCAATAACTTTTGAAAAAAGTTTTAAGACTGAGTCGCTCGTCTGTGGATGCACCACGTATTTTTGTTGGGTTCGATCATCAAATTTATTGATCCTAAACTGAAGCACGCTAATTTGATAAAGGATAAGAAAAACAAAATTGCTAATAAAATTTTTTCTTAAAACTTAAAATATAACGTTTATTTAAATTCTGGGATGTCAATTTTCCCCAAATAATTAATGTTATTTTCGTCTATTCCAAATCTATTCCATGTCATCCAAGTCTATTCCATTTCATCCAAATCTATTTTATGTCATCCAAATCTATTCCTTGTCCTTCAAATCTATTTTATGTCATCCAAATCTATTCCTTGTCCTTCAAATCTATTTTATGTCATTCAAATCTATTCCATGTCATCCAAACCTTTACTGCAACCAATACAAGAACGGGATTGATCAACCCTTTCCCATGTTCATAAATAAACATTTCATACATTAAGAAATCGGGCGGGAGGGAATCTGTCTCCTTGTGACCACAGTTGGTGAAGTCTTTCTGTTTGATAAGTTTGATAATGTTGTATCACATTTTGATCTAAAATATTATGTAGTCTTGATGGTACTTAAAATAACTTGAGGCATAATATCTTTAAAATAAACAATGGCCTTTAAACCAGGTTTTGTTTGTTCGTTGTTGTAATTTTACATTCAAATATTTTAAAGATTCAAATGCAATTTGTTTTTTGTTTTTTAATTAATTTATTTTATTATTGTATTATTGTTATTTTAGTTATTGTTATTATAACTATACTTATTTAATTTATAATGTTTTAAAAAGAAAATGTTGGAATTAATGACACACAGCACCTACTCACAGAGGCGAGTAATTTTGTTTCTTACCTGGATTAAACGTATTTTCTTTTTACACCATTACCATCTGTTGTTTATTAGGATGTATGAGGGGAGAAGTAGGATGTTAAAGTGGATATACTAACGCGTCGTGTGAAATGAACTTAAATGTAATTACTTTTTGATTTAGCTTAAAATTTTAGCTACTCAAATTTGTGAAGCGTTAAAAAATAACTATAATTGAAAAAAAATATTTTGCAGAAAGTTCTAAACTTAAAGTGTGAAATATAATTTTAAAAAAGAAAAAAGACAAGCCACATCGTTGCAATTAAATAAAATAACCCCTTTTCAGTCCATGACGGACTCTAGGGCAAGTGAAGTAGCGTTCACACCACTAACGAGCAGGGGATTGTGTGGCTAGCACAATGCCCCGTGGGCCTTGCCAGTAACGTGGTTTGAACTCGTGACTAGAGTTCTTCCCACCGTTCAGCAGTCTAAAGCGCTACTACTTAGATATAATCAATACTTTTAGTACTTTTTCATATATAAGGGATTTATATTCAAAACATTGTTTAATTTAATAATTTCCTGTCGCGCGATGGGGTGGGTTTTATATTGACCCTACTTTTAAAAAATATATTCCAGATCCGTAAATGTTTATACTAGTTTGTCTCGCGGTGCGCACTATGTTAAACATGTTTTTATAACCCTTTTCCAGTTATATCAAATCGAGCTGAAATTTAGCAGGCAGACTGTAGACTAGTAGATCTAGTTGTTTTTTACTATAAATTTTTTTTATATGTGAGACCTAACTTTAATTTTGGATTTTTGGATTGTCGCGCGATGCGCATTATAATGAACTTTCTTTTAGTTATGTCTCGTATATAAAGGATTTAAAGTCAAGAACTTGTATTTTTTCTTCAGGGTTTTAAACAATTAAAATTGACTAAATTGAGCATATTTACCTTACGGCTGCAACATTCAATAGTAGTTCTTTGGGTACTTTTGATGTACAAGCTTCTGCGCGGTCTTTCTGATAATTAGATTCTATGCTGGTTTTTTTAAAAGAAATTTTTATTTTTTGTCTACTTTTTTTGTTTTTAGTTCACGCTG
>MUZC01000289.1:350997-368123 GCA_002072015.1 Radix auricularia | reverse complement strand
GGGTTTAAAGAGGGGGGGGGCGTGGGATGGAGTGATTTCTGCATAAACTGTTAAATGTTTAGGGTGACAAAATTAGAAGAAAGCAACAAAAACAATCGTCGCTAAAAAGGGGTGTTAAAAATTACTTATATTTAATAGCTATTCTTACTTGCACAATCGTGAAAACTTAATAATGTAAGGGAGACAAGTTGATGTAAGTTTAAGTGGAGTTTAAAAGGGGAAGTAACTCATGCCAGTTCTTTAAAATAAAATATTTCCCCTGAACTATAACCCTACTTACCACTGGTTACCACCCCTTTAGACTGTGCACCAAACAAGTTATCGATAACGCTATGCGCTGGGTGGATTTCAACAGATCGATATCAATTGGGTTTCTTTTCATAAATCAAACACAGGGCTTATTCTATTAAAGACATAATGGGGTGTATTATGTATACAAGCATATTAAAAGAGCTGCACCGGTCGGCTGAAAATTTCCTTACAAAACTGGACGTACATTTGGAATGGAGGAGCAGGAACATGTAGAATAGCTGGCACGTTCAACTTCAAATCATTTCATTTGGTGGTTGTTCTGTTGTTGCGGGATAAGGGCACAGATAGTTCTAATTGTAATATTGTTGAAAATATTACTGGAACAACGCAAATACGAAGTTCAAGAATGTCTGTCACTATTCATAATACATTATTTATTTACACGTATAATTTAACGACTAACTTAGTTTGTTTCTAGAGAATCTTTCCATAAAGGCATGCGAGTTCGGTTAGTGATATAATATGCATAAAACATACGTTCTATTCTATAATTACTGGAGAATATTCAAAATTAACACAAGTGACACCATTATTTGAATCATTCAACCTAGAAATATTGGAGGGGTACAATAGAATAATATTACAGTTGTATTAATACACAAGGCATTTAATTCTAACTTGAATTGACAACACAAAGATACCCTGAGCAACACTCAGACATAGAGAAATAATACTTTCTTATGCAAGAACAAAAACATATAAACTCTCGTTCTTCCTGTCCTGAATTCGGGCATGTACTGGGTTGCCTGATCAAACTAGGAAAATCAAGACACTATGAACGTTTAAATTCTGATAAAAGTGCAAGACTAGACATAAACCACGGATAAGCGTATGATGCAATAATCTTCTGTATGAAGGAGCATCTGTGAAAGAAAAGATAAGTCAAATAGAGTTAAATATTGTGCTGAGACTTATCGCAACCCTTCTCGATCAACGAGCAACCTTCAATCTAAAACCAACAGCACGCACATAAAGACTTACAGAACAGGAATGTGATAAGGCTTTCAAATAAAATCAATATACATAATTTGCTATGTATGATCGTCATGTCCTTTCGTAATGCTACTAATTTTAGAAAGCAGCGCACCAAATTACTGCACAAAAAAATAACTCTTTTCGAACGTCCGCATAAAATTGTTCAATATGGAAATGAATAAATTAAAAATACATTAAATAATTGAAAGTTCTGTATTGCAGTAATTTTTATTTTGATGTGTATTTTTTTCAAAATTAATAGATTTCAGGTGAAATATATTTATTTTGAAAATTTCCGTCATTTTTAACGGGTGATACACTAGTACAAGATTTAAAAAACCGATTGTTCTGTCAAAACATGTAGGCTTTAGACACTACGCCAAATACACAAAATAGTCACTCCACCAAGAGCATCCAAATACCAACCTAGCACCCAGGTGCACAATCGGTGCGCAAAACTACTACACAATCAAACCAAACAGATAGGAAAATTTATGTTCTTCACATATCTTTCCCATGGCCCAAACCAAAGGGTGATTTAAATATAGACTAACACAGTTTTTTTCATATCAAATTTTTAAAAAATAAATTTTAAAAAAATATTAACAAACAAAATAAAAAGTACGAATTTTTAGCACATTTAAAATAAATAATTTATTTATCAAATTTGTTGTGACAATCAACCATCACTTACTTCAAATTCAAAGTCTTTGTATATATTCAATAATAATTTATGCGTACCATGCTTTTAATTTAGTAAATAAAAAAAAAACATTTAAAAAGTGCTTCCCGATTGGATCTTGTCCCATCTGCTCTCATTATCTACTGTGTTGCGTTTTCATTCGACGCGTTTCCGTGTCGTGCGCTTGGTCAAGTTGACACAAAAGAACACCAAGACATTAAAATTCGATGCCATGCAATGAGTGACTATCATTGGGATAGTCAGTTAGGAAATAGCAGTAATATGAACTTGGGGGTTCAATTGAGACATTGACTGTAGTTGCCCCGAGCTAGGAATCTCGTGTTTAGAGGCTATTAATGGTATTAAAACATTTAGTAACTTTTATTTTGCTCATGCGCAGTGACATCACTTCCTCAAAGCGATCAATTTTTGAAACTGTTGGATATTTTCACCGGTAAAATTCCCTGGAAAAAATTAAAGTATAACATTTTTGGCTGATAAAATGAACGCTTCTGCAAAAAAATTTTTGTTTAGAAAATGAACACAAACGAAGAGTTCCATGGTATTTCTTATTATTCAGCCATGTCTTATTAATCTTTCAAATCTAGTCGAGTTCCTGAGCTAGCACTCCCTCAAAATCGCCAAGTAGTCAACTAATGATCTAATTCAAAATGTCATTAGACTAATCATCCAAAAAAACCAACTAATCAACTAATCAGACTGAAGCAGACATGTAGAAATATACTATCGTCGTGTCTACAAATCATGTTCACGTGAAAAGACCACCGTCAAACGTGACCACGGACACCGGCGCTGGTACCACCGCCCCAGGTTTAACGCTGTCCCAGTGAATTTTGACTCTGTTCTCACCGGCCACGGACCTTGGTGACGCGGTGTGGTGAAACTGTATCCTGTGTCGTAGTTCCGTACTCTCCGCCTCATCACGCCTGCTATTCACACGGCTCCCCATTAATGAAGCACTATCTGTGTCATCTTTCGTACCGGTAATTAACTCTAACTCTTCTATAGCATCCGGGGTCAACTCAGAATCCGAACAACTCTTTCGGAGATTCACTTTGGATTTCCTCGTGGAGGTTGAAGTCTCTGTTGCAGGCGTTTCATAATTAATTGAACCGGATTGAGAAAGTTCACCCATGCCTCTTAAACCAAGGCTTTCCGCCATGTCATTGTTTGAGTCCGTTTTGACCTCAGTGTTGGCGTAAGTGCTGTCCTCGAAGTTGATGTTGGTGCCAGGACTGGGACCCATGTTGGAGTGGTCACCGTGCCATTCTCTGTTCAGTCTGCTCGGACTTATGATAAAAGAAAACGCTTCCTGTTTGGCTTGCCTCCGCCTCGCGGCCTTGGATAACCTTATCTCTCTCTCATGCTCCAGTCGTCGGTGCGTTTTGACGTGTGTGTACATCTGTAGCACCAGGTCTTGACCTCTCGGCTGCGCGCAGCTCGCTGGTTGGGTGAGAAGGTTCTCAAACCGCTGCTCGATCCTGGGGGTCACTTTAGATGTACTGGACATGACCTGGACACCGCTTAAACCGCGCAGGTCACTCGACTTGTGGTTGGGGCTCTCACGACACTCACGTGGCATTTTATGAAAATGGCTGACTGAAATTGTTCTAAATTATGAAGAAAGAAAAACATTTCTACAATCTTGAAGATAAAAATTTTGAAAGAAATATTGATTGGATTTAATGTTAGTGTTAGCTAAAACTTCAAAAACGAAAAAATAATCAGATAATCAATTTTTTCATGAGTAAAAAAAAGAAAAATCAAATGCCGGATATTTAGCAGCGATTGGCATGAGATAACCTAAGAAGTCTTCCGTATTCGGTCTTCTGCATTATGTAAATATCAAATAATTTAAAATGAATCTCTAAGATTTGATCCAGAATTGTTCGATAGCGTCTACATCTCTCCAGGAGACCACCGCACCAGACAATCAAACGGCTCTCTGTAAACTGTCATGAAATTTTGTGAAAGTTGTAAACATGAGCGCTTGCTTTCTCCTATGACTTAACAAATATTTGACACCTATATGCAGTGTCAGATTGTATGACGTAAAGGCTCCACCAATCAAGATGCACGACGCAGCTCGGCAGTGGCGTCGCTAGGAGGGTGCGGTGAGGGCGGGCCGCCAAGGGTGATACCATCAGGGGGGTGATACCAGAATGTAAAATTCTATATAATACCGTTATTTGGCACTGGAAAACTCGGAGTAGTTCTATGGGTTATATCGTGAGGGGGTGGCACCAAGAGCTACCGCCCCGGGTGACACCATGGGCTACCACCCCGGGTGACACCAATCCTAGTGACGCCTCTGCAGCTCGGTGTTAAATGGGTTTAATCAACTTTAAAGTTTAACAATCGTTTTAAATAAATATAAGTAAACAGGGGACCTTCCTGTTTACAAATCAGATAAAGAAAAAAAGAGCCTCTTTTTTGCCAATATTAATAAATTTCTCAAACTTCTCTGAATGCAATAAATCACATTTTATTGGTTAATTTTCTCATTGGTATTATTCGCGGCAGATTTTATGTAACGCGAATAATGAGTAATTGTTTGGAAGTTAACATTAGAGTTAGAATGTAAACGCTGTTTATCGAGAAGCATTGTGCTGTTGGGAGCCCCCCCCCCCCCCCCCCCCCACGGCTGAAGATAGAAAAAAAAATAGCATAACCGTGTATATAAAAATTTTACACAGAACATGGACAACTAATGATTCTCCCCCATGTGCCGTGTTTAAAGCAGGCTTTTCCAATACAGTGCTACAGACATAGTACAGACCAGTTTTATCAGACGGGGGATCCTTGAAAAATTTACAAGAAAAAATTCAAAATATGTCTCTTTAACAAATATGTAGTGAAATGAAAAAAACAAAAAACTTACTTTTTAAACAAAAATCCCACGGAGTCCCTTATACTTCTGCTTGAACTAGACCGATCTAAAGCACATCAAATGAACACTATGCTACTGTAGCACGGGGAAATCGACGAGGGAAAAACTGTCTATTGGGATCGCTCGCGCCTCACTTAACCCCGATAAGACCCTTGCTTTCTTTGATTGGGCTCATTCATGGTGCTGCCCCTTTAGGCACAGACCAAAAGAAACCGCGATACAATAGAATTCCGTATCGCCGGCTTCTTATGTAATATATATTTATAACACGCTTCTGTTTGGGTGGATTGGGGGAGGGGGCTGAGCATTGGCGTAACTGTAGGTTAATGGAAAGAGAAAATATGTTGTCTAAGGGGAAACTCAGGTTTATGATACTGATATCTATCTTCTATCCCATAAAATGAAAGGCAATTTTCTGTCAGGTCATCGAAAGCGATTGGTCCTTCAAACTCCTAAAGACTCCAACAGCCAATCAGGAAAATTAAATCTCCCTTACATATTGAACAAGTTTACATGGACGTTCAAAGCGAGAAATTTTTTGTGCAGTATTTTTAGCGCATTTTCGAGATGTCGAAATCGCTATTGCACCCGTTTTGTCCGTTCGTCATCACCCTTGATCACAGCATCCATAAGTCCTAGACCCATGATGTATATATGTTTTTTGTATGCCCTGACCTGCCATTTGTGCATCAACACTCAGTTACTCGATCCGTTAAAAAACCCCGTTAAAACTACCAAAAAATATTTCGAATCGAGAGGTAACACTAGCGCAGGGAACGGCCGCCATTGCTGGAAGTCGAATGTATAATCCTTCAAGCATTGAAGAGTGGTGCGAAAGGGTGCAAAAGAATTAGTTGTTTTTTTTTTAGTTGACGTCATTAGAATATGTGTAAAAGTTTAGAGAGTTTTACGTCATCATTTGTGGTGACTTGTAGTTGGATTAAAGAGAAAATAATTTTTTTTAAAAATGTAAAGAAATGACTTTTAAATAAAAAAAATGTCAGGTATATTCATTACACAAGAAAATTCATAAAAATAGGTCTAAAATCTAAACACAATTACTGATAACTACATAATTCTGATATCTAACATAAGTACTGATACATAATACGAAAATGCGCTAACACGTCCTGAATTCCAATAGGTACCAGGCTTAACATGATTTTTTTTCCAATACTTTATTTTGTACGCGTTAGGTTTTATAGTCAAAAACTTTGTTTTTACGAGTCATTTATTATAACTATAGTAAATAGTATTTTTGATGTGATGCACATATATGGCCGGTCGAGGCGGGTGTTGGAAGGGAGGTACAGCATGCTACCGAAACGACAGCGGAACGTCCTTGGAAGGGCTTTGTTGCTCGTTTATAATACAGGCCTAGTCTTAAGAAGCCTTCTTTCATGCCTGGTATAAGTGGTCAATGACTCGCATCCATAGAGGAGCGTGCTCAGTACGCAGGCCTGGTATACCTGCAGCTTAGTCCTTGCTGTTAGTTTGGCATTGGACCAGTTTCTTTTTACAGTCTAGCCATAACAGTTGCTGCCTTCCCTATCCTACCGCTTATCTCATCTTCCAGTGAGAGGGTGCTCGAGATGTTTGATCACAGATAAGTAAAACTGTCAACAACATCCAGGTTGCAGTCGTCTATAGTGATATTTGAGACAGAGGCAGCATTCAGCGCCATAATGTTGGCTTTCTTTATGCCAATTGTTAGGCCAAACTCTCTGCAGGCAGCAAAGAAGCTGGATACAAGGTTCTGCAGACCGTCTGCTGTGTGAGATCGTCTGCATCGTCTGCAACATGTCATAAGTAACACTTGTTAAATGCTCTTGTTGAAAATCAAAATAACACTGGAATGTCTCCTTTATATTTCAAATTTTAACCAACTACGCAAAAAGACAAGTGTGTTGACATTATTTGGTTCAAGTGATGAGCGGGTCTAATTGACAATATAACCAGCCAAGCTGAACAATCGTTCACATGGAACTGAGGTAACTGATATGCATAAAGCGATCTTGGCACGGAAATTACATTATCGGAAATCGGTGTTCATTAAGTTTCCAACATTGTAAAGGGTTAATGGTTTCAGGAATTTTCTGTCTCTGTCATTACTGCCATTTAGCTTAATACGCTTTTCATTTGGTGTGATGAGAAGACAAAGTTTTAGAACCACGATAGGCTAACTTTATCAATATTTGAACATTCTCGTCAGTCAATAGTTTAAAACCAAAATGTTCGTGTTATCGCCAAGAAATTTATTATTAATATGCCACTATTTTTAAAAATTAACTTTTTGACTTCCAATAATTTGTAAAAGATAGGTCGATTAATCGTTAAAAATAATTTGACCGTTAAAATTTGTTAACGATTAATCGTTAAATTAATCGTTAATTTCCGTAGACCTACTTTAAGACATTTAAAAAAAAATATATTCACATCAACTAGTTGAATGTTGGATTTTAAACATATGCAAGGTGTTTTCGGCTCCCCGTTTGCTTTCCATTGAAACTGTCAATCATTCTTTACTCTTGGCCGTTACTTTACGCAACTTCTCTCCTCTTGATAGTTTAGCTACCGTACATACAGCCAAACCAAAATATGTAGCTAAGACACAGTACACACAGCCAAAACATAACTAGTTGAGGACAAGTAGCTAGGACACACATTCCGTAAAGTCAAGACATAACTAGCTGGGGACAGATACTAGGACACACATACCGTACATACAGCCAAGACATAACTAGCTGGGGACACATAGCTAGGACACACATACCGTACAGCCAAGCAATAACTAGCTGGGGACACATAGCTAGGACACACATACCGTACAGACAGCCAAGACATAACTAGCTGGGGACACATAGCTAGGACACACATGACGTACAGACATCCAAGACATAACTAGCTGGGGACACATAGCTAGGACACACATGACGTACAGACATCCAAGACATAACTAGCTGGAGACACATAGCTAGGACACACATACCGAACAGACAGCCAAGACATAACTATTGGGGATACTTAGCTAGGACACACACAGAATGAAGGACAAACATCACTGAAACAAATTAGTTAGGAGGTACGTGGTTGGGATAGACAGAGCCCCCCCACACACACACATCTGTATATAACCATGAAAGAGCGTCTACAAACTTACCTAAAACACAAATACCTCACGCATAACTACAGGACTTGACGCTTTCCAACGTGAATTTAATTATTTGTCATTTCAGTTCACACAAAAGCAGGGAGGTAATTTATGACCGATCGGAAAAGTCATTACTAGACTATGGAGCACCAACAACCTCCCCCCCTCCCCCCACACGAAGCTACCCCAATACACAAACATGCACACATTTACTTTAAACATACACACACACACACACACACACACACACACACACTCCCACTCAAATGTTGGGGGGGATGAAATAAATACTGCTGCCAAGTTTATGTATTTATGTTACCATTGTTTTCTACTTTATAGTTTTAAATGCTTTTACAAAAAAAAAAAAAAAAAAAAAAAAAAAAAAATGTAGTCACTCACTTGTTTAAGCTGTTCTTTAAAAATGTTCCCCGCATGCGCAGTTAACATAAATGCACTTAAGATAATCCCCCCCCTCCCCCCGAATCTTCTATAACGATCGCCTTCTGTCGCTTGGGGGAAAACAACAACAACAAAATAGACAGAATACATAATAACTTTTTTTACCCTTAACATTTGTAAAGATTCACATAACCCTTGCTATTCTGGTGAGTCACTTTGTGAACTAAGGAAATTTGTTGATGTTGTTACTTTGACCTTTTCTTTGAAGTAAATGTCTTATTGAATTCCTTGTACTTTATTTCATGTTAAATTCGTTGATTCTTTGCACTAAATGTCTTATAGTATAGGATTCTTTGAACTAAATGCCATATGGGATGTATTTTTAGTACTATACGTCAAATGGGATTTATTGTACCAAATGTCATATTGAATTAGTTTTACTAAATTATGCTACTGTGAAATCGTCCTAAATGTCACTTGGGAACTATTGTGAGGTCTTTATAATGTACACAATAATTTAATGGCGGCACGCTGGGACTATTCTCAATAACGTGAGACCCACTGACGTCCCGGATTCTACCTTCGTGACCTTTTCGACTCCGGCTCCAAACTGATGCCAAGACGACAAGTCACAAATTTGGGAGATTTGACCCCTCACCACCAGCCCTCCCCCCACCCCTTTACACAGTGAAAATTAGAAAGTCTAATTAGCCTCACTATTCGAATATCGCTTAAATGGCAGATTTGACGTGATCTCTTGTGCCACGTCCATAAATCACGGGCGGAAAGTTCCCCGGCTGACACTTCGTTTCTTCGCCAGTGCTCGGGCTCACAATGAACATTGCGTGGGACAAGGCTATAGCTTTAAAATTGTAATGCATTTTTTAAAAAGTCGTATCTCACAAGACATGAATCAAATACACTGCGTTGAAAGCGAAGTTTTTATTCGTGTTGATATGTCAGTCGGGTGGTTTAACCATCTATTGGGCATATATCTGTAGAGAAGAAATAGATTTTTGAAAAGGTTTTGTTAAGGTCATAAAAATTTATGTTTCTAATGTTACCAATAGCGTGATTTAAAATAACTGGAGACGAAACTCAAGTACAGCAGTTTCCTGCATAGGCTTCTGACTAAATTCTTGATTGAAAAAAAAGTCGATGATTCTGAGTTTTCAAAACGGCATTTTCATGAATTACATGTTCTATCAGAAATTATAATAAATGTTTCATTTTCCACCAAATAAAAAACAAACAAAAAAACTACGGATATTGGACAGAGATAGTAAAAAAAAAGTAACAGCTGCAAGGTTGATCCCCTCAGGAACCTGCAGGGTCAAAGGTTGATCATCATAGCAGCCTGTGGGATCAATGGTTGATCATCACATAAATCTGCAGGGTCAAAGGTTGATCATCACATAAACCTGCAGGGTCAAAGGTTGGTCTTCACAGAAACCAACAGAGTCAAAGGCTACTCATCGAAACAACTGAATAATCATCTCAGAATTTGTTCTCTCTCATACATTTTTAATTTTCATAATTTACTTTTTGGCTCTATTAGTTTCAAATTCCATTCCTTTCATTTTCCATTTATAACCCTTAACAGAAAGAAATGGAGAATTTTTCAGCAATTGTGTCACGATTCTCAAATTTTAGTAAAATCTAGGCCCCTTAACAAGTAAAAAGAGAATCACTTTTCACACAGCGTTACTCCAGGCGACACACGACATTAGCCAGGAATGTAATGTCAGTGTCGAGACACTTAGTTACCGTTCATAAGTAGGTTTAAAAGGTGGCATGACTTTCTCTCAAATAGCTATTATCACCTGATTTCTAAAGACATTGCGTTTTGAGTCTTTTCAGACCAAGTAAAAAAAAAGTTTGGTGGGGAGAGTTTGGTGGTGGGGTGGGGGATAAGTAATCAGCAAACGAAGTGGGATAGTAAGTCAGTGGGTTTGGGGAGCAGCAGTGGGTCAGAGAGTAGGTCATTAGATAGTCACTGGAACGTGATCGGAGAAAATAAAATTGGATCATCTGGGGCGGGGGGGGGGTATTTTTAACACCACGCAACAAGCTGACGACAAAATCAGTTGTCACAACTGTTGACTTCGTAACATAGAAATGTATGGCCAGTGAACATCTCCATGTCAACATTTTCCATGTCAGCTCTCTACCCTGTCAAAATTGTCCCTGTCAACTTCCGCCATCAGACACTGACAATATGTGAACTATTATTTGGTGGCAGACGTTGTTTAAATGACTTTTAATTAAAAACGTCCAAGAATTGTTTTATTTGTCGAATGCTGATTCATAAACAGACTAAGATAATAAACCCTAAGCAATTTATTTTGATTTATTCGATATCGTATCGTTGCAGTCTGTCAAATAATCGTTGTTTAAATGAATTTAAAAAATACGCCATTAAATTTTGCAACGTTTACTTTTAACTTTGAATGCTGGTGTTTAATTTCAGGACTATACTCAATGACCATTGTAATGACTTATAATTCTAATTCATGTTGCAGTTTTTCTCTATCATCCATTGCTGTAAGTGTATAGGATACGTAAAAAAAAAAGGATGTATTTTCATAGCCTTAAAAAAAAAAAAACCGCACTCGATTTTATTTGTACAATCTATGTCCAAAAGAGGATGTTACATAAAAGCATACTCTTGGCATTTATCTGAAACAGTTGGTTATGTAATGGGGTTTCTTTATTTATTTCGGGAAACAGCAACCACCAACACCTTACAACTTAGTTTTGTTGTTCTGAGCAGTGGTTCAGAGACTGAGACGTCACTCTGGATGTACAATAATCAACAGCTAAGGCACCAGGTCTTTTCCAAAGGCGTTTCTGGCATCTCACACTCTCATCTGCCGATGCTCAGTCGTTAACTGAACGAGAAGCACGACCTGTAAAACGTTTTATCCCATGACATTTGAAGCTGTTAAAGACGATTCTTTCATCCTCCTGTCATATCTTTGGTAACCATTCTTTTCTTAGACCCGGAATGACGAAGGTCGCCAAAGCAATATCCCACAAATATCTATGGCCACCAAAATAATGCGTTTCTTATAGGCTATGTCATAATATGGCAGAAATCTATAAATAAAAATATTAAGGATTTAAATATCTTTTTTGGGGGGCGAATTTCATACAAATTTAATAAAAGATACGAATCAATGTGTAAATGTTGAGAAGGATGTATATTATCAGCTATTTGTTAGTTCTTCGTTAATTTGAGACAGCTTATTGGACTTGAACATGAAAAAACAGGTTAGTAATTTTACTATGCTTATTATTATGAGATCTTATTGATTCGACTGTATTTATCCTTCAAAACATTGTTCCACTGAAGAGTAATCTAAAAATAGAACAACACTCAACGATTTATGACGTTTTTTTCGATTTAGAAATGATAAGGCCTATTGCATCATTTTCAAAAAGTCAATATTAAAAAGTATTACTTTGCTAATATATAATTTAAACCCCTGCTAACAAAGACAATTTGAGAACATTATTGTTTATCCTTTATTTAATACACAAATTAAATAGTTTGAACGAAGTGGTCCCTGTCAGCGAAACATTGAGAATACATTTAAAAAAAAAAATAAAGCTTCCACTGCTGTCTACGTTTTGACAGCCGCAACCAATAAAACTCACATCAATTTAATGACTTTTTGATAAGCGCCTTAACAAAAGTCCCGTAACTCGTGCACAGTAAGCAACGAGACGAAGACAGCATGACTTCAATTCAAAGTACAACAATAAGGATTTTGGCTTTCAGTGTTTTTTTTATTCGTTACGATACAAATCATACATAATGGATTTCAGAGCGATAGCTGGTAATGTCATGGTGTTTTTTTGTTGTTGTTTTTTTTTAAAAATCTTGGTACCGCGTGGGTCTCATTTTTCACAGTCATGCTGAGAACCGTCATAATATTATTATCAGTAGCCTGATACTAAATATCACCGCGCCCCCTTCCCCTTTTACATGCAGGGCCGTCAAGGTTTCAGTTTCTGTCTTAGTAGAGTGCTCCTCAAATTTGTTAACATTCGTCCTTTTATAAAACTGAAGTGGTATTGACTCACGATGAATTAAACACGAATCAGTAAAAACCGGAACCAGTGAGAAATATGACGTATAAGTCCTATGTATAAAGTAAGAACAGCCCTCACCATCCCCACCCCAGACACCTACACATATAAATGCCTCATTCCTCTTGCGCATGCTTTCAATTACGAGGTTTAAAAAAAAATACGAAATCATTTTTAGCGCATTTTCGAGAAGTCGAAATGCGCTATTGTATCCGTTTTGTCCGTCTGTCCGTCCGTCCGTCTGTCATCACCCTAGATCTCAGCATCCATAAGTCCTAGACCCATTATGTATATATGTTTTTGTATGTCCTGACCTGCCATTTGTGCATCAACACTCAGTTACCCGATCCGACCTCTTATTGTGGCAGTAGAGCTCCTGGAAGTATGAAAGTCCTAGACCCATGATGTATATCACAAGAGTTCCTACCACCTCCAACACACAAGAATTCCTACCACCACCAACACACAAGAGTTCCTACCACCGCCAACACACAAGAGTTCCTACCACCACCAACACACAAGAGTTCCTAAAAATTCATAAAAATATGTCTAAAATCTAAACACAATTACTGATAACTACATAATGCTGATATCTAACATAAGTACTGATACATAATACGAAAATGCGCTAACACGTCCTGAGTCCAAAAAGGGACCAGGCTTAACATGATTTTTTATTTACTTTCTTATTATTATTAATTTGTGTATTGAAAGTGAAGGAATTCGCAATTTGTTTGGAACGGTGGTTCCTGGTCTGCTCTAACCTGAACCCAAGTGTAAACCTTTGCGCACCCCCCTTTACTCAAAAATATTAATTCAACAATGAGCTCAATGAGCATAAATGTTTTGGAACCACTGGGTTTCCACGAATAAACATTTCAGTGTCATCGAAGTTAATAATTTGAAAATTATTTTTTGTCGAGCTAAATTTTGGACCACTATTCTTGTTCATGCAAAACAACAGCTTTAAAAAACTTATTCAGAACACTTTCCCTTGTCTTGGCGACCTAAGAACTTCCTTCTTTTGTTATCTTGCGTTGAACATCAATCATGTCCTTATTACTTGCTGTCAGTATGTTTAAATATAGCGCTAACACCGACAAAGACTTTGGGATTACGACTAAGTCATATTTCAAAGTAACTCCGGGGTTTTGTGAAGATACATGGAAATTTAAGTTCAGAAACATTAAAATCAATAATGGGATTTCAATTTAAGGCATGTGGAGAGCTGCGGAGTGGGAAAACGCCTTGCTACTCCGGGTAATGACGTCACTAGAGTTTAACGTAAAAAATAACAAACACCCACACACACTGTTATTTTCAGATTATTTTGAGACCATTCTTTCCTGGGAAGTTTTCGAGTTTAGTGAAGCACTAGTTAGTGTGACTTGGAAAAATGGGAAAACCTGGCTCAGGACGAAGCAGTATGGAAGATATAAGGAGAAAATTCTTATTGCTGCGTAACTGAAAAGAGAAATCAGGAAATTAAAAGAAAAAAATCTGCCTCAGCACAGCCCCCACTGGACTTAACTGTCCGAGTGCAACAGAGTGGAAACTCCTCCAGAATAGGCGCCCTGAGTCATAGCAAGCATTGTAGGGCCGGTGGGACTGAATGGAGACTCCTCCAGAATAGGTGCCCTGAGTCACAGCAAGGGTTCGAAAAGGGTCGGCCTCTACATGGCCCGAACTATGAGTAAGGTGTGGAACCGGCTGCACCCGAAACTAACAACCCTGGCGCAGAACGCCAAATATGTCTGTAAGGATTCCTTGCTTAATGCAACGGACACACAAAACCACGTATGAGTGGCGTCGTGAAAAGGAGTCGACTCAAATGTCTAGTTCCCAGGGCAAAGGTGGGTGTGTGGAAACACACACCCACCGGGAAAAGGTAATACAAAGAGCCCAGTTCATTCATTATTATGGCTGATTTACTTGATAACTGTCTAAACGGGAGGACTTCGTACCCTCCCCTACCCTGTATGTCGGTGACGGGTATCAGGACGACACAAGGCATATATGCTACTGTAAGCCCTCAGAGGCTAGCTGCCAAGGTTCAGCTCCCCAAAAACCTCACTATTTTGCAATTAAACTGCTGTGGTGTCAGAGGCAAAATTGTAGAGATAACCAAGTTGCTCCACGACCAGATGGTGGACGTTGCTCTTTTGCAAGAAACTCTACTGAAAAAGAACCCATTGCACGTTACGGGTTTTTCAGTATATCGCTGTACATGCAAGAACTGCAGAGGTCTGGTCACTTTGGTGAAAAACAACCTCACAGCTGAGATTGTAGAGCGCAAAGTACTTGCAGGTACAGATACCCTGACACTCCGCATTACTAAAGCTGGTAAAACATTTACCATATCGAATATATACAATACCCCAAGAAACACGTTGTGCCTCCCAACATACAGCACAACGATGTTTAAAAATCACATTATTGCAGGGGATTTCTATGCTCATACAGAAGCATTAGGATACCCGATAAAAACGCATCTGGGCGTTACTTAGAGGAGTTGGAGCTCACTACCAACTTTATTATATTACAGGACAAAAATAGTGTGCCCACACTATTACATACTGGCAACAGTGCTCTAACACGACCCGATTTGACTATAGTTTCTGCGGAACTGGAGGCAAAAACGGAGTGGAAAGTGTTGCCAGAGGTTGGTAGCGACCACAGACCAATCCTCATTAAAATAGATATAGAGATGGTGAAGGCACGCTTTGCCAGGAGACACTGGCTGTTCGGCAAAGCCGACTGGAGTAGATTCAGGGAAGGGATCGAAAGAACGCTCGCAGGCTCACCAGAGAGCTCAGAGAACCCCAAGTCAATCGAGAACGCTTACAAAGACTTTGTGGGAGTGATTTCGTCGATGGCAAGGAAGGCCATTCCGAGAACGTGTAGGAATCGAAAGTTCCGACCTTTCTGGAACAAAAAGCTGGCAGAACTTGTCCGTGAACGGAAGAAAGCCCAGAAAAAGGTGGCCAGACTCAAAACTGTGGCTGCTCGTGCCACATATAACAGACTGACTGCCGAAGTCCGGGAAGAAACTCTCAAGGCAAAAAAGGAAGAATGGGTTAGTTCTTGCGGGAAACTCAACCTGGCAGATGGCAGAAAGGTATGGCAGCTGATTGACTCTCTTTCTGGCATGGGAAAAACTAAAAATCCAAGCCCCTTGCAAACTACTACAGGCACGGCTTCCACAGATGCTAAGTGTGCCGATGCTCTAAATAAGCATTTTGCAAAGGCGAGCTTGAAGCAGAAAGAGACCAAGCAGAGCCGTACCTTGAACCATCTCAGGAAACATGGAGAAAAGGCCCAAAAGTGGGGACCGCATGCTGAAGTCTTCACCGCTCCTTTCAATATGACCGAATTGCAAACAGCAATCAGTAAGTGCAAAACCGCCAAGGCACCAGGACAGGACAAAATCAATAACGAGATGATTAAAAATCTTGGCACGATAGCAATGTCCTCGCTATTGAATATCATAAACAGGACGTGGGCCAAGGGTGCCCTGTCTGGAGCTTGGTTGAGCGCAAACATTGTTCCAATACCCAAAGAGGGAAACATCGTGATCTTCTGAACAGCTACCGTCCGATCTCCCCAACATCGTGTTTAGGGAAGGTAGCTGAAAGAATGGTTAATGCCAGACTCTATTGGTACTTGGAGAGTACGAATAGTCTGAATATTAACCAGGCGGGCTTCCGGAAGGGAAAGCAGCCGGTTGACCAAGTGCTCCGTCTTCTCCAGTCCATAACAGATGGGCTCCAGAAACCAATGCATACTGTAGCAGTATTTTTCGAACTCCGACAGGCCTATGATAAGGTCTGGAGGTCCGGTCTGTTGTTGAAACTACAAGCCGTAGGCGTAACTGTGAACATGTACAGGGGATCCAAGGTTTTCTTACAAACCGGACGATCGCAACAACTTATGGCAGTGAAACCTCAAGTAGGAGAACGCTGCAGCAGGGCCTGCCCCAAGGGTCAGCGCTCAGCTGCACACTGTTCTTGGCTTACATCAACGACCTACCTGGTATGTTGCAAACCAGCGCTGCCATGTATGCGGACGATTTGGTAATCTAGAGCACCGGTAAGGATGTCCACCGACTGCAAGAGCTACTACAGCTTGACCTTTTCGCTATCAGTAGGTACATGCAGAGGTGGCATATGGAAGTTAACACCGATAAGACGGTCTATTCGCTCTTCACGAATGGCCGAACCGTTCTTAAACAGGAGATTGTGCTTAAAATGAACGATGTAGCGCTCAAATGGGACAAACAACCGGTTTACCTGGGAGTCAAACTGGATCAGAAAGTACAAATGCATAATTTTGTACAAGACCTGTACTCCCAGGCAACCGCCAAGCTCAACCTGGTGAAAAAGTTAGCTTGCACAAACTGGGGCGCTGGAGCAAGCACTCTCAGAGCTCTATATCTGGGAAGTGTGAGGTCGGTGATGGACTATAGTATGCCGGTCCAAGCCTTTGCCAGCAAAACGGCATTGGAAAAACTGGGCCGAATCCAGAACCAGGCCCTGAGGTTCATCTGTGGCGCGTACATAACTACACCCACAGCTGCCGTGGAGGTCATTGCAAATGTAGAA
>MUZC01000289.1:338540-350926 GCA_002072015.1 Radix auricularia | reverse complement strand
GAAGGGTTCGCGGGAACCCCAGTGAAAGTGTTCACGGATGGGTCTGCCAGCCGGAGAGAAAGAACTGCAGGATATGATGCGCTCATCCTATACCCATTAGGAGGGCCACCAAAAGAGGAACTTTCAGGACCCTGTGGGACTACAGCATCGAACTACGATGCGGAGCTTGAAGCTATTCACAGGGCCCTGGAAAGTGTGCACCTGACACTGCAAGGGTAGGAACTAGTAGGCTTCGACACGGTCTTGTTTTGTGACTCGAGATCGGCGCTCGAGGTCCTGCTATCTGAGAAACGTAGCACCCACCTAGTCGATGCCATCTTGGAGGACGTGGGCAGACTCGAGAGACTTGGTGGCAGGGTCACAGTGCAATGGATCCATAGCCACGTGAATGTAGAAGGCAATGAAATAGCAGACTCGCTGGCAAAATCTGGAGCAGCCCAACCCCAACCAGATGTCCCAGTCACATATCTTGGGGTAAAGACGTGGCTAATGGACCACTTCAGGGAAAAGTGGTACCAGGAGTGGGAAGATGGAGCGACAGCCAGAGGGGTATTTGCTAGCATGCCCAGGCCTAGCAGATCAGACCAGTGGTGGGGTCTAAAACGAAGGGAACAAAGTTTGGTGACCCAAATGCGCACCGAGCATTGCCCAACCAAATCTTATTTTAACAGGCTGGATCACAACAGGGACCCCAATTGCCCCCATTGCAGCCAAGCCTCTGAGACGATCACACACTTGTTGACGTCATGTCCCGCGCTTGACATAGCCGGGGAGGTGAGGGGGGCAGGGGAGTCCTACGTTCGGACAATGTTGTATGGCACTGCCCAACAGATGGAGCAGATTGCCCAAGTAATAGCCAAGGCCTTAAGAGAGTAGATCTCAGGCCCAAAGAATATGTGTTTAGTTTAGTTTAGTCACAGCAAGTATTGTATTGGAGACTCCTCCAGAATAGGCCTCCTGAGTCATAGCAAGCATTGTAGGGCCGGTGTGACAGAGTGGAGACTCCTCCAGAATAGGCGCCCTGAGTCATAGCAAGCATTGTATGTAGGGCCGGTGTGACAGAGTGGAGACTCCTCCAGAATAGGCGCCCTGAGTCATAGCAAGCATTGTAGGGCCGGTGTGACTTGTCTTAATATGTTACAGACACTCCTATGCAGAAAATTATTGCGTCTTACCAGTAGACTGTACCCCAAGGAGGCGTTATACCTAATTGTCTCTCGAGACTATGGAACCGACGATGAGTTGGTGTGAGAATTTAAAACAAAACTCTTCGTCTTTTAGAAAAATCTCGATCTTAATGAAAATATTTGTGTGTTTTTTATTATGTAAAAAATTGTTAAGAAAATTTTTTTTGTTTGAAATTTTGAGAATTTCTATTTTAAAAAACAAAAGAATTAGAGTGAAAGAATTGTCTGAGAATGAACATAAAAATGGAGAAGATTCGCTTCCTTGTAACACAAGGAGACGTGATGTTTCTCTGTATCAACAAAGCCGCAGATATGAATGACCACGTGACTGGTTTCTATTCTTGTAGAACTAGATTGTGCCAGGCGCCGTGGCGCCTGCGGCGCCCCCGTTTTTCGCGCGCCTACGGCGCCAACCTTTTTTTTAAAGACCAACTAACTTGTCCTTTTTTGATAAATACGAATTATTAAACTTTATGAAATGTACGCAAAGTATTTATTTAATAATAATAATAGGGGTTGTATTTTGCGCACCGATGCACACCAAACAATGACGTCATCCTATTAAATATTTTTACAGCGCTCATCAACACATGATTTTTCAACTAAACTAACTGCTGTAGACTGTCGTACATCGCTTCTGTAGCGTTACGTTACAAACCCACACCACTGGGCTATTATATATATTAATATCACGCTCTAATCATCCGCTGATAATGAAAAGGAGTCCGACTTTTAGGCAAATTGAGTGCGTCTCGTTTGAGACAATTTTAAAATACTGCAATACAACAAAATCTCTCCATTTTTTACTTAGTTGATTTTTTTAAAATTAAAGTAATATACTATTAAAGACATGGAAATATTATTCTAATTTGTAAAAAATTATTGTAAAATTATTTTTAGTGAGATTTGAATTTATGAACAAAACATTAATTAAATGTCGCATAAAAATGATGAACACTTTTTAGTTTTCTAACTGGCCAACCAAGCAACTCACATCTTGTAATAAGCACTTTATTTCATTCTTGTTCAGCAATATCCAACAAGGTATTAGATAATAGGTTTTTTTTTAAAGGGCATCTCAACAGCCCAAAAAACAAATGTCATTATAAATATTTTATATGACTGAGCTCAGGACGGATGTTTGATGATTCTTTGCAGTTTTTGGTCACGTCTTGAACAGATTAAAGATTTCTTTCCTATGCCCAAAGTAGTTAACAGGCTTGAAGAATCTGGTTGCAGTGGTATTTCGGTGACCCCGCCGTTTTTAATCTTTCCAACTGAGCTTGAAATATTTAGCGATACAAAACTTTCTTCAGAGATTCAAGTATTCCATGAAAGTGGTTGGACAAATGGCTAGCACTGTCAAGCCATTAGGTCCAGGGAGTCATATATGCATAACACTACCAGCAGACATCAGTAGACATCAGCAGACATCAATAGACATCAGTAGATATCAGCAGACATCAATAGACATCAGTAGACATCAGCAGATATCATCGGACATCAGTAGACATCAGAAGATATCAGTAGACATCAGCAGACATCAGCAGATATCAGTAGACATCAGTAAAAGCCAACAGAAATCAATAGACACCAGCGATGGGGCATTGCTGATATTAAGTGCACTCTGTTGGCACAACTCGTTAGTTAAACTCTCTCAAGTTGCTTTCCAACCCCATTTGAGTGACTTCCCCTTCACGAGACCACACACAGAGATATAATACTGGATGATGGATGCTTTTTACTTCGAGATATGTATGATGTCCTGCCTTGGACTATTTGGAAGAGGAAAGTTAAATGAAAATGGACAAAGGCTTCTGGAATTGTGCTGCTCACGAGGCTTGTGTGTGACCAACACTTTCTTCAAGTGCAAGGATATACATCAAGTATCTTGGAGACACCCTCGATCCCACCAATGGCACCAGCTGGACCTCATTATCACCAGGCGTGCACAACTAGCTAGCGTCCTACTCACTCGCAGCTATCACAGTGCCGACTGTGACACGGATCATTCCCTTGTCGCCAGCAAAGTACGAATAATGAGGAAAAACTCGTACCACACAATGAAAAAGGGAAGTCCACGCATCAATACCTCCTGCATGAAAGACCCTGAGATAGCGCAGCTGTTCAAAGACAAGGTGAAGGAAAGTCTCTCAAAGATGTCCCCATGCGTCACCATTGACTCCAAATGGACGCAACTGAGAGACACAATCTATACATCCGCAATACAAGCCTTTGGCAAACAATCTCACAAAAACACGGACTGGTTTGATGAACATTGTGACGAGATGAAACCCGTCACTGAAGCAAAAAGGAAAGCTCTTATGGCTTACAAGGAAAAGCCTACACCTGACAATTTGCATGCTTTAAAAACAGCTAAGTCTCTTGCCCAAAAGGTTGCACGTAAATGTGTCAATACCTACTGGCTTAAGCTCTGTTCCAGTATACAATCAGCTGCAGACATGGGCAATGCAAAAGTCATGTACGAAAACATCAAAAAGGCAACGGGCCCCTTGACGTCAAAAGCTGCTCCCCTAAAGTCCAAAAATGGAGAAATTATTCAAGACCAGGCAGCACAGCTAAAACGGTGGGTTGAGCATTATCTGGAATTGTATTCAACAGTTACCACAGTCTCCAGCACCGCTCTAGATGACATCCCAGATATGCGACTCATGGAAGAACTTGATGTCGTGCCCACACAGGAAGAGATGAGCAAAGCAATTGACAGTCTAGCTTGTGGAAAAGCGCCTGGGAATGATGGAATACCACCAGAGGTTCTAAAGAGTGGCAAGACAGCTTTACTCCAACCATTGCACGAGATTCTGTCCCTCTGCTGGGAACTGGGCTACATCCCCCAAGACCTAAAGGATGCAAATATAGTGACACTATATAAAAACAAAGGTGATAGGAGTGATTGCAATAATTATCGCGGCATTTCACTCCTTAGTATTGTAGGAAAGACCTTTGCCCGCGTTATACTAAAACGTTTACAAAGCCTAGCATCCCGCGTCTATCCAGAATCTCAGTGTGGTTTCCGGTCCGGTCGGTCTACCATAGACATGGTGTTCTCCATACGACAGCTCCAGGAAAAATGCAGAGAGCAGCAGATGCCACTATACATTGCATTTGTGGACCTTACAAAAGCCTTCGACTTAGTCAGTCGCAACGGGCTATTCCAAATACTGGCAAAAATTGGATGTCCCCCTCACCTACTTGCCATCATCAGACAGTTCCATGAAAATATGCTTGGCACAGTACAGTTCGATGGAGCTAAGTCAGAGGCCTTCCCTGTCAGCAGCGGAGTTAAACAAGGTTGTGTACTCGCACCAACACTCTTCGCAATATTCTTCTCTGTACTTCTTCGATACGCATTCAAGGATAGCAGTGAGGGAATCTGGTTACATACCAGAGCTGATGGAGGACTTTTCAACACTGCCCGCCTCCGAGCCAAGACCAAAACGACGGATGTCCTAATTCGAGAGCTACTATTTGCGGATGATGCGGCACTAACAGCACATACAGAATCTGGTTTGCAACAACTCGTGTCAAGCTTCTCCAATGCCTGCAAAGAATTTGGTCTGCAAATCAGCTTGAAAAAGACAAACATCATGGCCCAAGACACTCGACCTCCTCCTACCATAAATATCGATAATGAAAACTTGGAGGTTGTGGACAGCTTCACCTACTTGGGATCCAAGGTCTCCAATACACTGTCCATTGAAGAAGAAATAAACAGCAGAATTGGCAAGGCAGCCGCAACAATGGCTAAACTAAATAAGCGGGTCTGGCAAAACACCAAGCTAACGGAGAAAACCAAACTGTGCGTCTATCGAGCCTGTGTCATCAGTACACTACTATATGGGAGCGAGACATGGACCACTTATACATCACAAGAGCGTAAGCTTAACAGCTTCCATTTGAGATGCTTGCGCCGCATCCTTGGTATTAAATGGCAAGAAAAAGTACCTAATAGTGAGGTACTAACGCGTGCCAATACCCAAAGCATGTTCTCAATTCTTAGTGAAACGCCTGAGGTGGCTAGGACATGTCAAAAGAATGAGCCCCGGCCGCATCCCGAAGGACCTCCTATATGGTGAACTTGCTTCAGGAAAGAGGAAAACAGGTCGCCCACGCTTGCGATTTAAAGATGTCTGTCAAAGGGACATGAAAGCAGCCAAAATACATACAAGTGACTGGGAGTGTAAGGCAGAAGACCGATCTACGTGGCGCACAGTTGTCAAAGAGGGCGTGATAGTAGCCGAGGAGCGAAGAATGGAGGAGGCTGCAGAGAGAAGAGCTAGGAGAAAGGCCAAAACATTTGGAAGCACAGAACTCGTGTGTAAAAACTGTGGCAAAGACTGTCACTCAAGGATAGGACTGCACAGTCACTCGAGGAAATGCAACCCAACCCAACGGTGATGCACCATCGTCTCGCGAGACGGAAGGATGCCGGCCAATGTATGATGAAAAACAGTATTAGTAAGTTGTGTTGCATTGTTGGACGGAACACATACTCCACCGATGTGGGACCCTCTTCCAGGAAGGGCACCGAATAACTTATCGGTTACCTCGGCTCCGGCATCACCTTAGCCCAATAACAGACTTATTGTTGAAAATAGACCTTTAACCTCTTTGGTTATCTTAGTCATTTAAAAGTTACATTCAAAACCAAAGAAAAGCTAAAATCTGAAGATGTTCACTTTGGAATAACTGATATCTGATCATCAAACGATACTCTTTTCATTCCCGATTCTGGGGGTGGGATGGAGAAGGAAGGGAGCCGATAGCTGCAGTCTTTGAGAACCGCTGCCGCGTCACTGTTCATGTACGTTCCGCCTTGGTGGAAGCCTCCAGAAGTGGTGGATGCTGCACTGTGGGCAGAAGCTGACACAATGACTTTGCTGTTGTAGGCAGACAGCGAAGACGCTGGTCTGCTTGAAAAAAACGTCAACGGAGCTGACGAGGACAACGAGCCCGCGTCCGACAGTTCGCCGTTAGAAATGCTACTCCGCCTGTTTTTGAGGATAGGTTTCCGATTAGTTGCGGTGGCAGTTGTCGTGTCAAGAGACAGGCGTCTTTGAACCGGTCTTCCGCCGTTGGTCAGTCTCTGGATCGCCTGGGATGATGTCTGTTTGCTATTTTGGCGCAACTGAGAGGAGGCGTCGGGGACTCTGTCCGACCTATTAGATGCGCACGTCACTACACGGGGCGACACGCTTGCTGACGCGTCACCAGTAGAGGAAGTCCTCAGGAGGGAGGAACTCCTAACTGCGGTGGCTTCACTGGACGGTTTAGCGGACTGCAGATGTGAAGTTCTGTTGGCAGATGAATACCTGGGCGTCATAACGCTTGGCCTGTGTGCGCCCGTCAACTTCAGGGACTCACTTCTGATCACAAATACATTGGACTTTAAGTTGGCCATTCTTTAACTAGGCAGTTACATGTCAGGGGTATCTGGTCAGATTTTCGTTCTTCTCCAGCAAGAAAAGCAACAATGCCAATTATTTCATTTTCTTCCACGAGGATCATTGATCTTGCGGTATATGTGTAAGGATCTAGTTATGAATGACAATGTCATTTGTTTACAAATCCTCACGAGTCTATGGGATCATGTGGATGTTGCTCTAAAATGAAGACTGTTCCATTTTTTCTGTAAATAATAATTTGAAAAGATAATTTTAAAATTTTAGGAATAAAGAAAATATAATACTGCATTATCAATTTTTAAAGTATTTTTAATGATTTTTTTTTTTTTTACAATTTAACTCAACTAGAGAAAGAATTCCTTCAATCTAAAAAAACCCATAGAATCTGTTCCTTTAATAGAGAACACAAATTCATGAACGTGCCGCTGTGCATTAATCAACAATCTTACAATCGAGTTAGATGAGTTGTTATGCATAGGAATTTTGTTGGCTCAACATTCGAGTTTTCATGTTCTGACATTTCGACACTGGGAACTCGGTCAATGCATGCCATAAAGATCAATATCAGTGTCAGATGGCAAGTGTCACCTGCAGGGTGAACATCGAGTGAATCAAGTCATTCAATCAGCAAATACAGGTGTCTAACAGACTTAACTAAGTCTAGACCAGCGGTCTTTAGCTTAGTCTAGACCAGCGGTCCTTAGCTTAGTCTAGACCAGCGGTCCTTAGCTTAGTCTAGACCAGCGGTCCTTAGCTTAGTCTAGACCAGCGGTCCTTAGCTAAGTCTAGACCAGCGGTCCTTAGCTAAGTCTAGACCAGCGGTCCTTAGCTTAGTCTAGACCAGTGGTCCTTAGCTAAGTCTAGACCAGCGGTCCTTAGCTTAGTCTAGACCAGTGGTCCTTATCTTAGTCTAGACCAGCGATCCTTAGCTAAGTCTAGACCAGCGGACTTTAGCTTAGTCTAGAACAGCAGCACCGAAATTTGTTTGGAATTTTGGAACAAAAAAGTGCCAGTGGCATCAAAGAGCTTTCTTAAAATGAGAGAACACTATCCCATGCATTCCCTCCTCCAATTTTCATTTTATAATACCATTGCCTGTTGCTTCATTCCGTATAGACGAGACGAGGAGAATGAACAGATGTCATAAACAAAACAACCACTTCTTGGAATCTTTAATACAGCTGGAACACTGTGAGTCTCACTAAACTTGATTCAAAGGACAGCGGTTGTTCATCGGAACAGCGCAAACAACCCACCAACAAAAAGTTAATAAAATTCATCAAATACATTATGTATACAGGGATCTTAACGCCCCGCTGCGAGAATATGCATTGCACCCGATCAGATCCCTTCCTATACACAAACGCTGTCTTGTCTGAATGTTTGATATCCTCTACACACAGACATTGCACATTCAGACAGTTCAGATCCACACGTATTGTACACAAACAAGACCAAGAAAAGAAAGTGTGCGTAGATCACGGCTTAAATTAGATCTGTTATTAGGGGGGTGATATATAGAACCAAGCCAACCCCCCATCCTTCCCCACAAACCCTCACACACATTCTCGTCTGGGTTTCCCCCACACAAGTAGACATGACGATGGCATCTACTGGTTTGTCACATGGGCTAAAAAAATATTTATTGTTAACGAGGATTTATCTGTTTTTGTTCTTAGTATTGCTGACAGGGCGAGTGAGTTTAGGGAGCGGGGGCAGAAGAGGGTTAGTGTTGATATCAGGGGGTAGGGTTGAGGAAGGTTAGTGTTGATATCAGGGGGTAAGGGTTGAGGAATGTTAGTGTTGATATCAGGGGGTAGGGTTGAGGAAGGTTAGTGTTGATATCAGGGGGTAGGGTTGAGGAAGATTAGTATTGATATCAGGGGGTAGGGTTGAGGAAGGTTAGTATTGACATCAGGGGGTAGGGTTGAGGAGGGTTAGTAGTGATATCAGGGGGTAAGGGTGAGGAAGGTTAGTGTTGATATCAGGGGGTAGGGTTGAGGAAGGTTAGTATTGACATCAGGGGGTAGGGTTGAGGAGGGTTAGTAGTGATATCAGGGGGTAGGGTTGAGGAAGGTTAGTGTTGATATCAGGGGGTAGGGTTGAGGAAGGTTAGTGTTGATATCAGGGGGTAAGGGTTGAGGCAGGTTAGTGTTGATATCAGGGGGTAAGGGTTGAGGCAGGTTAGTGTTGATATCAGGGGGTAGGGTTGAGGAGGGTTAGTGTTGATATCAGGGGGTAGGGTTGAGGAAGGTTAGTGTTGATATCAGGGGGTAGGGTTGAGGAGGGTTAGTAGTGATATCAGGGGGTAGGGTTGAGGAGGGTTAGTAGTGATATCAGGGGGTAAGCGTGAGGAAGGTTAGTGTTGATATCAGGGGGTAGGGTTGAGGAAGGTTAGTATTGACATCAGGGGGTAAGGGTTGAGGAGGGTTAGTAGTGATATCAGGGGGTAGGGTTGAGAAAGGTTAGTATTGACATCAGGGGGTAAGGGTGAGGAAGGTTAGTATTGATATCAGGGGGTAGGGTTGAGGAAGGTTAGTATTGACATCAGGGGGTAAGGGTGAGGAAGGTTAGTATTGATATCAGGGGGTAAGGGTGAGGAAGGTTAGTATTGATATCAGGGGGTAAGGGTGAGGAAGGTTAGTATTGATATCAGGGGGTAAGGGTGAGGAAGGTAAGTATTGACATCAGGGGGTAGGGTTTAGTAGGTTTAGATTAAGAAACGAGGGGAGGGTGAAAGTTTGGAATAGTAGAATTTTGTGAAAAGTGGTATTTAGGGCTGGAGATGTAGTATATGGACCCGGGAATCTGGGATTATATGATTGAGGAAGGAGTATTTATGTTCGATAGATGGAATTTATTGTTAGATGGGATTTATTGGATTTATGGTTAGATAGATGGGATTTATGGTTAGAGAGGTGGGATTTAAGGCTTGAAAGATTAAATGTTGTTGTGAAATGTCTTATTAACAGATAGAAAAGTTGGATTAGGTTTAGAGAGGTGGAATTTATGTATAGATAGACGTGATTTGTGATTTATATGGTGGGATTAATGTTTAGAAAAGTGGGATTTATAGTTATAAAAGTGGGATTTTAGAGTTGAAAAAATTGGGATTTATTGTTATAAAGGTGGGGTTTTAGGGTTGAGAAAATTGGGTTTTATTGTTATAAAAATGGGATTTTAGGGTTGAGAAAATTGGGATTTAAAACCAGAAAACGTGGGGTTTATGCCAAGAAGGGATTTTAGATTTGAGAAAAGCGGGAATTATGGCTGAGGACCGCAGGGTTCCAGGCTTTGAAAGCTAAACAACAACCCTGAATTCCCCCCCCCCCCCCCCCCCCCAATCTAACAACATGTCTTGAACACAAGCCAATTGGGATAAATAAGTCCGAATAAATGTTCAAGTTGAAATAACGTACCTCTCTGGATGTTACAACGTCAACAGTTTCAAAAATATCTGATCCAGCGCTCTCGGGGCAAAGAAAAAAAACGGAAATAATCTCTAACCTATCGCTGATAAATGGCATGCCACAGACCCAAACTTGGGCCATCAAGTTACCAGTATTTTTCCAGCAAGTGTGACCATGAGATAACAAGGGTTGTGTAGAAATGTAAGATTAAAAAAGAAAACGATAGTTAAAAACATATCTCTGTCATAACAGGGGGATTCTCTGGCCTTTAAAGGCTAAAAAGACGATATACCAAGTGATAATGGATAGTTTCTTCTAAAAGTATTAATACTCGACTTAAATCCGATATCAGCGTTAAGTTGTTTTAAACATAAATGTTAAAATATGAATAAATTTTGTTGGCAATGTTATTTAACGATCTACTCTTTGAAATGCTCATACGTAAGATATTACAAATTCAGTTCGTATAATTCGCAATGTAATATAGAAATTATGGTGTAAAGGTAAGTTTATTGGAGCGCTTTCGTTAAGTCCGCTAATTCTGGTCCTTAAAAAAAACAATTTGCATTTATTTTCAAGTATTTTATGTAATTAACCACCCCTCCCCAACGCCCCGAAACTAAAACGTCAAGATTGTCCAATTATCACCTTTCTAATCATTATTGTTGTTTTTTTTTAAGATGCCCTTTAACAAGAAAACACGACGAGCTACGGTATATGATTTTACTGGTAAAATTTAAATGTAACGGAAAGGACACCACTTCGGCCTCAGCTCTTCTATTTGACACAATGGAATTCTCCTTCATCTGGTCTCACAGCAATTGATAACAGATAAAACCATTTTTAGTAAACGTTGTAAAACTTAGCGCAGACTTAAGGTCGACTCATTTTTTTCCAGTTTACGCCATACCAGTTTGTACTGCTGCGACGTCCTGCTTCTAGGGATCGGTAACACAAACTCACACGACGGGTCAACAACTAGTGTAGACATACAACAGACTTTGAAAAGAGGGGACACAAATCATTGTCAAGACGTACGGCCCCCTGGCGCCCCCTGGTCCTTGACTCGCACCTGGTTTTTAAAAAAATAAAATATAGGATGATAAAAGTTGTTACTCTATGTATAAACTTATTGTATTTTCTATACTTATTAACAAGGCGTATCACGTACATTTATTAACAATAAATTATATTTATACACTCCAATAGAGATGGTATTATGACATCAAAACTATTACAAATGTACATGTAATGCAATGCAAAATGTGCTAAATGTTATTTTTATAGACATTGTTTATCTATACTAATAAAAGGGAAAGCCCTCACTCACTCACTGACTGATTCATCACTAATTCTCCAACTTCCCGTGTAGGTAGAAGCATGAAACTTTGGGAAGTTGTTGGTTACCCTCTCACGACGAAAATTGGCGAAAAAGAATTTTACAATATTCGCTCATGTGGGGCTGGGGGCCCTAAAACATTTTTTTCCTTATATGGGCTATATAAAAATCGAAAATCACCAATTTTCCTATTTCCCGTGTAGTTAGAAGCATGAAACTTTGGAAATCTTTTGAGTACATGCTCTTTACGATAATTAAATGGACAAAAAGGTAAATTTCCCACTCATGGGGGACGGGGCCCAAAAACGTTTTTTCCTGATATAAGCTATATAAAAAATGAAAATCACTAATTCTCATATTTTCCGTGTAGGTAGGACCATGAAACTTAGGCATTTTTTTAGTACACGCTCCCGACAAAAACTGGCCAAAAAAAACGTTAAAATTCCCTCACATGGGGGACCGGGGGCCCAAAAATAGTTTATCTTATATTAAAAATCGCCTAATCACTAATTCTCCAACTTCCCGTGTAGGTAGGAGCATGAAATTTTGAGAAGTTGTTGGGTACCCTCTCATGACGAAAATTGGTGAAAAAGAATTTTATAAATCTCGCTTATGTGGGGCCGGGGGCCCAAAAACATTTTTTTCCTTATATGGGCTCTATAAAAAAAATAAAATCAACAATTTTCCCATTCCCCGTGTATGTAGAAGCATGAAAATTTGGAAATTTGTTGAGTACGTGCACTCGACGATAGTTTTTTTTTAAAATCGTTAAATTTCCCACTCTTGTGGGTCGGGGTCGCCCTAAACGTTTTTTTCTAATATGGGCTATTTAAAAATTTAAATCACTAATTCTCCTATTTCCCGTATAGGTAGAAGCATGAAACTTTGGAAATTGTTTGAATACACGCCCCCGAATAAAATTGGAAATAAATGATTTAACTCCCTCTCATGGGGGGCCGGGGGGCCAAAATACAGTTTTTCTTCTATACTAATAAAAGGGAAAGCCCTCACTCACTCACTCACT
>MUZC01000289.1:325896-338516 GCA_002072015.1 Radix auricularia | reverse complement strand
ACTGACTGACTGACTCACTGATTCATCACTAATTCTCCAACTTCCCGTGTAGGTAGAATCATGAAACTTTGGGAAGTTGTTGGATACCCTCTGACTACGAAAATTGGCGAAAAAGAATTTTGAAAATCTAACTCATGTGGGGCCGGGGGCCCAAAAACTTTTTTTGCTTACATCACTAAATCTCCAACTTCCCGTGTAGGTAGAAGCATGAAACTTTGGGAAGCTGCTGTGTACCCACTGTGGACAAGGTTTGGCAAAAAAGTTTTTTAAAAATATCTCTCAAGTGGGGCCGGGGGCCCAAAAAGATTGCTTCCTTATACGGGCTTTATAAAAATTGAAAATCACCAATTTTCCTATTTCCTGTGTAGCTAGAAGCATAAAACTATGGGAAGTTGCTGGGTAACCACTAATGACGAAGATTGGCGATGAAGAACTTTTAAAATCTCGCTCATGTGGGGATGGGGGCCAAAAAACAGTTTTTTCCTTCATCACGAATTCTCCAACTTCCCGTGTAGCTAGAAGCGTGTAATTTTGGGAAGTTGTTGGGTAACCAATAATGACAATTGGCGATATTGATTTTTAAAAATCTAGCCCATGTGGGCCCAAAAAGGTTTTTCCTTATATGGGCTCTGTAAAAATTGAAAATCACCAATTTTCCTATTTCCCGAGTAGGTAGAAGCATGTAACTTTGTAATTTTTTTTTTTTATTTTATGCTTTCGACGATAAGTTGAAAAAAAAAGTTAAATTTCCCACTCATGGGGGCCGTGGCCCCGGAAAAAGCCCCGACTGACTGACTCACTCACTCACTCACTCACTCATTCGTCACTAATTCTCCAACTTCCCGTGTAGGTAGAAGCATGAAACTTTGGGAAATTGTTGGTTACCCTCTAACGACGAAAATTGGCAAAAAAGAATTTTAAAAAATCTCGCTCATGTGGGGCCGAGGGCCCAAAAACACTTTTTTCCTTTTTCCTATAAAAATTGAAAATCACCAATTTTCCTATTTCCCGAGTAGGTATTTCCATGTAGGTAGAAGCATGACACTTTGGGAAATTGTTGGGTACACTGTCAGGACGAAAATTGGCGAAAAAGAATTTTAAAAATCTCGCTCATGTGGGGCCGGGGGCCCAAAAACTTTTTTTTCTACATCACTAAATCTCCGACTTCCCGTGTAGGTAGAAGCATGAAACTTTGGGAAGTTGCTGAGTACCCACTTTAGACAAAATTTGGCAAAAAAGTTTTTTAAAAATATCTTTCAAGTGGGGCCGGGGGCCCCAAAAGATTGTTTCCTTATATGGGCTTTTTAAAAATTGAAAATCACCAATTTTCCTATTTCCCGTGTAGGTAGAAGCATAAAGTTTTGGGGACTTCTGGGTTCCTTCTCACGACAAAAATTGGCGAAAAGAACTTTTTAAATCTCGCTCATGTGGGGCTGGGGGCCAAAAAACAGTTTTTTCCTTCATCACGAATTCTCCAACTTCCCGTGTAGTTAGAAGCGTGAAATTTTGGGAAGTTGTTGGGTAACCAATAATGACNAAAATTAAAAACCGACTCATCACAAATTCCACAATTCATCGTGTAGGTAAAAACATACAACTTTAGGATGTTGTTGGGTACCCTCAAAACGACGAAAATTGGCGTAAAATAATTTTTAAATGCACGCGCATGAGGGCCTGGGCCCAAAAAACGTGTTTTTCCCTTATACGTGCTATAAAAATTTGAAAATCAATAATTCTCCTATTTTTAATATAGGCAAACGCAGGAAACTTTGGGGGTTTGTTAACTACACTTCCACGATGGTAGCAGGTGAACAATTATTTAAAACCTTCTTTACTGTGGCCTGGGAGGCCAAAATGTAGTTTTTCCCTAATATTAACCTTATAAAAATAAAAATCCCTAATTCTCCCATTCCCTAAGTAGGTTGAAGCATAAAATTTTAGGAAGTTGTTGGGTACCCTTTCATGACAAAAAATAGCGTGATATATTTTAAAAAGTCACACTCATCGGGGCCGTGTTTTTTTCAAATATGTGCTATATACAAATTGAAAAGCACTATTTTTCCTATTTCCCAAAAAGGTAAAGCATAAAAATTTGGGGATATTTTAAATACACTTCCACGATGGCAGCAGGTGAAATAATATTTAAAATATTCCTTGGTGGGCGCTGGGGGCCAAAATATAGTTTTTTATGCACTCACTCACTTATCACTAATACCCCATCTTCCCGCAGCAAAGCGCGGGCAAATTGCTAGTAGATTATAATTGCAAAGGACTAAAGCAGAGTTGCGCAACCTGCGGCCCTACGGCCGCATGCGGACCACTGGCATGAAAAAGTGCGGCCGTGGAAATCTGTTTAAATTATAATAACCTGCGGCCGACAAATATTTGCAATTAGCCAATATATTAAGTAAAGTTGTAAACGAAATATCAAATATTCATTTACACTCTTAAGAACTTTTATTGCGAAACAAAGTACGACTCCGGCAGCTGAAGAGTTAGCTGCAGTGTTGGCACTCATCTACATACATTGTAGCTAATGAAAGCAGGTCATAAAGATTAGCAGCCTAATATTGAAGCGCGACGAAACCGTGTGATGCGCACATTCGATGTATTGTGCTTGCTCTGTGTAACCGTTTAACACGTCGGTCAACTTCAGTAGCTGCTATAGTACACATTACACACAAATACCCAGATGTCTGTGTACATCACTCTTAGCTGGCAGCTGCACCAGAAATCCAGACAGATTCTTGGCATAGCAAAGAATAAACATAAACAGTGAAAAAGAGTTTAATGAAAACGATTAATTGTATCAAAGTTATACAGCTTTTATACTTAATTACCGTATAATATTATACGTGCCTCCTTAGTCGATAAGAAGGAAAAGAACATTGGAGGAAGAGAAAAGGAGCTCTAATGTACAATAGGAGTTAGATTTCTTTATGACAGAGACAGAGAACCATTTCAAGCATTGCCTAATCTGCGATGATGTTGTGAAAACTGTCAAAAGCGATGATGTCAAGCAACATTTTTGCTGACACGCATCACAAAACCAACCATAGTTACAAGGTGATCCAAGGAAGATCTGCGTGGAAAATCTAAAGAGGAATGTTCGACAACAGACCTCAGTCATGTCTGCTTTTGTTAAGACTTCGAATAAGCGCAGTGAAGCTTCCAATCGAGTTGCCTATCGTCTTGGTGTCCCTGGAATGCCTCTTTTTCCAATGGGGAACTCTTGAAAAGTTGTTTAATGCATTCATCCGGGTAAGGAAAGGGATTATTTTGATTACTCTGTCACATGATACTATGCATGAAACACCGTCAAAGTAATATTGCCGAGCAGCTGGAGCTCTTCATGCAGGCAAAGAGAAACAAGGAGGACAGTCTGTTTGCACTGGCTGTTGATGATTCTACGGAGATTTCAGATTTAGCACAGCTACTCATATTCGTTCGCTCCCTATCCCCAACATTTGAATTGTGCGAGGATATGCTCTCCATGGAAACACTCGTTACTCAAACTCGAGGAGAAGACATATTTTTGGCAGTTAAAAAACTTGTATCGACTCGCACGTTGATCTGAAGAACCTGCGAGGCATCTGCACAGACGCCCGCCATGGTTGGTAAGCAAAATGGCTTCGTGGCTAGATTTTACGATAATGTGTTCAAGGATCACTGTAATGACCAGCTCATAAATATGCACTGCATTATTCACAAGAAGGCGCTGTGTTTTAAATTTGTTGATTTGGATAACATTCTGAACGGTGTGAATTGCATTATTCTTTTCATTCGCGCGAATGCTCTTCACCACCGTCAATTCGTACAAATCCTTCACACAGATGATTCGTCGGCTGAAGATATTCTGTATTACAGCAGTGTTCGTTGGTTGTCTCAGGGAGAAACATCTAACCGTGTTCTGCTGCTTAGTGAAATACTGGAATTTATGGCACGAAAAACAAGGACTGCCCACCGCAGAACCAGGTCTTAACATCTCTAGCCTTCCTTGTAGATTTATTATTTATATCAACTGCCTCAACGAGTCTCTGCAAGGGACGTGGTGGTCGAGAGGTAGCGCTCTCGACTGTCATACCGATGGTCACGAGTTCGAATCCACACTAAGGTGAGGATTTGTTCTCGGGGCCTGAGGAGTCCCCGAGTCACCCAGCTCCGAATGGGTACCTAACTAGACAATAGTTAGGCGGCTGGGGTAATGCGTGGAACCCCTATAGCCGTGGCCTGTGACCGCTGCATCACTTGCCAACAGATCATCTCTCATGATCTGTGGACGCAATTATCTTCTGCATAGAAGGAGCGTCTGTATATCTAAGATAAGATAAACAACAATTTGCCTCATGCACAGAAAAGTACAGGATTTCTCTCACAGATGTCATCTGCTACAAATTCATCTCCAACAGATCAGTCTCTATAATTTCCCGAAACTGAACGCTCTAATCGAGAGCCATGAAATAAGAAAAGATGAAATTCCGGCTACATCCTTTTTTTTGACGTCCTAGAAGCGCTGTTGCTGGAATTCGAAGAACGTTTTCGGGATTTCGACAAGATCTCAGAAAATATGAGACTCGTTGCTTCTCCACATTTTGTTGAGACAGAGAGTGCTCCGTTGGATGTCCAAATGGAACTGATCAAACTAAAAAATAACGCGAAGCTTGTGAGGACAAAAACGATCTACTGGAGACATGGAAATTAGCTGTGAAGAATCCCAAACTTCGCGAAGTAGCAAGAAGCGCTATAGTACTGTTTGGAATCACTTCCATGTGCGAAGCGTCATTTTCACGAATGAAATATCTCAAGAACATTTATCGAACGCGACTGGTGGGGCATCAGGAATATATGTCTGATGATCTCTAGAGAGCCCGGAATTCGCGCGCCTCTCGGCAAACATCCAAGAGCAAGGCAGCCACTAATTTCTGGACTATGGACTGCTAAGTTACATCGACAGTGTTAGTGAAGCAGCTTATCACTTACTTAATTATTGTATTCTCATTTTACTAATGGCACTTAAAGATATCCTTATGTTGTACGTGTGTGACATGCATGAGGTTAGGATACTGTTAGGTGTACATGACAATGTTCAATATTGTAGAAATATATGAAAATATTAATTGAAATGTTTTTGTTTGTAATTAAGCACTGTGTTTGCCAACAATACATTAGGATGATGTCAATATTATCTCGCGTTGACAATTACGAGAGGGAAATTTTTGATAGTGATCGTTTCGATTTTCAGTGAAATTTTTTGGCGGCCGTAGCAAAAGTGTTTTTGGCCGTCAATGGCCAGACGGTTGCACACCCCTGGAATAAAGCTTCATTTGGAAACTTTTATTAACTTATAGAACATAAAAAACAGCAACAACTTGAACACCACGGTTTTTTCTCACAAAAAGACCGTTTTTAAATGTTGTTGTGAATTATAATCCAACAAAATAAAATGTACTAAACTGGTGCATTCTGTCAAACCATTGTTCTAAGAACCTATTAATAACTTCATGGTATTATTAACTCAAAGCTCTTTATTTTTAAAGGCATAATACCTTTTCATCAAATGGCTTCCTTTCTTTTATGAAAACTTTCTGTCGAGTTCATGTGTTTTCTCACTTACTGACAGAAGCATAACTGGCTTTTCCGCGCCTTTGGCTAATTCATTTTTGGCGCCCTGGAGAAATAGGGAAATACTAAAAATCTACGGAATAAATTGCTTTTTGGAAGATTTTGCCCCCGGCAACTGACCCGATGCCAAGCCGATATTACGCCTCTGCTTACTGAAACCTACAAAACATATTTATAAGAAACATAGCGAATTATTATTTTTCTTAAAGAATCTGACAAAATTCAATTATAGTGTCTTCTCTTAAATACTTACTTTTTTATATATAAAAAAAAAGCTAAACAGTTAATTTAAACACCAGAGGGTTAAATTTTAAAGTTGACTAATTGTTAACAATCCTAGGATTTCGGGAATAGATCTTGATTAGATGGTCAAATGAGAAATTATTCCATCAGGTGTGAATACAACGTTGCTGCACAATCAATTGAAAGGTGAATCCATCGGTTTATTTGGCTTCATTCATTGTTTACTTTCAAGCATGTGAAAAGTTTGTTGGCACTTTGATTGTAAGCAACACACAAAAGCAACACACAACAAACACGTGCGATGTCCTCCTAACACAAGAACATAATGTCAGTATTGACATATAGGTGTTTACACACGAGTGCTGAACCATGGCAAACATTGCAGCCCCTGATCTAATACTGCAGCGGTTCTAAAAAAAATAACATACAGAGCATTTTTAAAAAAAAACCCAACTAAATGGCACTTATGTGGAAACTGTTAACCAATGATTCAAAAGATCAGTTACGTAGAACAAATGTTTAGAGTTCTGTCACGTAAACTTGGAGAAAAGTACCAATAGAGGTCCTATTGTGATTTCCGTAAGTCTTCGATTTAGCCAATAAAATGTGCAATTTAATAAACTACATGCAAGAACTGATTATAACATTTTAGAAGAAAAAAAAAAGATACTAAAAATATTGTTCTTGATTTTTTCCTTGATAAGGTCAACAGAAAACAAACAAATTGATTCGGGTGTTGAAAAAAAAAAAACAGACATGAACGTGGTGCTCAGAAAATAAACACATTGAGGCTGGATGTTCTGAACACAATCATATTGAAACGCCGTGTTCAGAAAACAATCATCGAGACTTGGTGTAGATTTGAAAACCCCTGACATGTCGTCTGCTCGTCCACTGATCCCCAATAAATAATCCTCGCACCTCCGAGACCCATTATTTCGGCGAATCGATTCATTTGTGCCAGGACTTAAAATGCACTCCAGTTAATCAAACCAGATTTGTACTCTACCGGAACGCGTGCTTATTGCTGCGGACGCGCTTGGCCTATTCGGAAATCGGCCACGCTCGACTGAGTCTAAGGGGATTATTAGACCGGGAATGGTCTTATGTGTTTTTTGTGGTCAGCGGCGGCGTTAGGTTGTTGTTGAGTGTTGGGGATCAGCGTATGCGAATGCCTTGAGATAAATTAATTTCATTTAATTGTATTCATCATTAAATGCTAGCAATGGAAGAGACGCAATAAAAAAGTAGGTTTCCATTGAACCTTTTGTCGGAACAAAACTCTGCACTCTGAATCTAAACTCTTTATCATATCGACAGAAAATCGTCCAATTTCATTACATAAGGAGACTATTTATAACTAAGGCTTTCGTTACAAAATTTTTAAAATTTAAAATTTAAAGCATAAATAATGAAAAGTGATGATACGTTTATAGATGATTTTTGATGCTATTACAATGTTGTAGGAAAGTGTTTTTTTTACTCGGTCAAGTCCAATAATTTGACTAAAATCAACAAATATCTGTTGAGATAAGTCCAAACGGAGTCTACGAAAATTTTATTAGTATTTGATGTATGGTTATTTTTCTCATCGACCACCTGGATTTTCTAACAGATTACCGTCGGTTACAAAAAAAACAAACAAAAAAAACTGAAGCGCATTTTTATGCATTTACTATGCATAATACAAATACAAGATTTGCTACGTTATATATTTTAACTGTTCGGAATTCCCCTTGCCCCCAAGGATTTTTATTTTAGAAAGTGCAAGTGGAGCTTTGATAGAGACTTCATGATGTAGAAATAATTCATTTCGTATAGAAACTACGGACTTCAATGAATTTTCATTGGAACAAAAAAACTTGAAATATATATCCCATGTCCTAGAAACCATGCAGATGATGTCGAGTTCATTGCACTAAAGATCGTACCTATTCAGGAGTGAACAGATGTATCGTGCATTGTCTCAAACTGTTTTAGCACCGAGAGGCAGCTTGAAAGAGAGAAAATCAAACTAAACAACATCAAAAGACTGAAACAGATGGCCAACCAGAAACCAAACAAGGATGTAATAAACTAAAAACTCGTCAGTAGAATCCATCGATTATAAAAGTGTTGACTACTTTTATTTGTGTGTTAACACATCGCTTTCATATAAGGCGTTTTTATAAACACGGATTTCTATGCTATTTATACGATATTTATACCGTGCCCTGCTATATTCATACCGTGTCCTACTATATTTATACCGTGTCCTACTATATTTATACCATGTCCTACTATATTTATACCAGGTCCTACTATATTTATACCATGTCCTAAATGTATACCGTGTCCTACTATATTTATACGTGTCCTACAATATTTATACCGTGTCCTACTATATTTATACGTGTCCTACTATATTTATAACGTGTCCTACTGTATTTATACCGTTTCTATCATGTCTTCTCTCAGCTATATAAAGAGTTAATTTTTCATATTAAATTGCAACTACCTTCCCCCTCAGATCTCCGCCTTGAAGCCAGTGGTGATAAACTCGTCACGGGTTTTGTGGGGACTACTGATTGCCAAACAACACGAGATCACATGTTGACCGTCTGTTCTACTCGGCCAACCCATACTTGGTTGTTTGTTTGCCGAGTCCCGTGCAACATGATCTCGGACCATTCAATGAACGGCTCGTATAGAAAGAAACCCGATGTAGTCACCAATATTTAGACGGGGTCCAAGAATTTATTATTGAACATGTGAGGGGAAAAACGGGGGCCCATGCAGTCTTCTAAATGAGAAAATGTTGTATAAAAGTTCTCTCCATATCAATGAGTACATATATCGTGTTTCTGCATGTCTTGTTATTAAATTTTATTGAGAAAAAAGGCCAGGGAAAATAAGGGATGGGTGGGTGGGGTGGGTGGGGTGTGTGTTCAAGGCGAGTATAAGTCAACAAAGTTTTACAATTTATAAGGTAGCGACGCCCTGTAAAGAACTACAGATTCCTTACTTCATAATTATATACCTAAGCCCACCCCAGGGGACTTTATACGGCACTGAATAGAAGACCTGTCTGAAAACAACCACCCCATAGTGCCTCACAGGTTATAGAAAGTAATACCCGAGGTCGTAAAATTCACTAACCGAAAGTCATAGCATGCCTAAAATCACAAGCTTGCCACTATAATTTAAAAAAAAATCCCTTCCATTTAATAAATAGTTTTAAAGATTAGTTTTCTTAAGTACTCTTCCCCTCTCCTAACACTCAGCCCCACTTCACTCTACTGCCAGACATATTCTGACAACCACTCACTCTCTGCTCACTCCCATCCATGCTCGCCACTACGCTGCGCTTCCCCGGTCGTTGTTTTGCCCTGGGTGGCACTCTAAAACTACTCCCACCACCATCCATTTATCAATGTCCTACATGTGGAGGAAAATTAGCAGCCCCGAGCCAGTGCTCTTTATGAGTCTTCTCGGAAAATCCCGCAGCTATCCCGCCCCTTCCCCAAAGGGACCTAACAGCTGTGAAACCCTTCCCCCAAACGGTCACTTCTGGAGCGGCCACCTAGGCATCCCGGACATAGAGTCGAAAATGCCTCCCGCTAAAGTGACCTCACAAAGAATGGTGGAATTTCTCTTCTTCGGCTCGATACCGCTTTGGCGCCACCCCGGCAAAGCACACAAGTCTCCATGGTTAGGACTGCCGCAAAGTGGAGGATCATCAAAGACCTACCTATGGTGTAGCCCCATCTAGAAGATTTCCTCAGAGCTGGCGTCCGCTACGTTCTTCGCGGTACCTTTTGCTTATTCGTACTGACGCTTCTGGCCCTAAATCGGCACAGCTAAATGGCGTTGCAAGCATTGCTAGTAAATTTGTAGTGGACGAATTGGTCTCTTCGGAATAACCCGACCCTCAACAGGTAATCTGGTTTTCAAACATCGACATTGCATCTAATGTTCTGCCTAAGATCCGTAAAGTTCATGACGTAATCATATGTGACTAGCAACTAAACCTAACATTTCGGACTTCGGCATTGCCTGATAAGAGTTGTTGTTTTCGGGTTCCGGCCAGCTCCGCAAACCTACTCGTCTGTCGAGCCACGTAGAGGTCAACCCCTTTTCGATTCTCACCAAGCGCCCGTTTATCAAGTTGTTCATCCTTCCACTCTTGCAACATAAAGGCCTGTGAAGCTCTGGATAGACATTTGTGGTGGTCGAGTGGCATGCGCGCTCGGGTGGTGCACAGGTGGTCACGGGTTCAAAATTTATGTAAAGGTAAAGCTTTGTTCCAGGGGCCTAGGACGAACGATGCATCACTTGCCAACAGACCGGCATGGTCTGTGCACGCAATTATCTTCTGTATGGAAGGAGCTTCTGCATAGATAAGACATAAGACCTGCTTGTGTTGTTTATAAGATAACTGTCTCATTTTAATCGTTCGAGTGTTATTTACTTTTTTTTTAACCGAGAATTTAATTACGTAACATCGCATAAGAACACAACACATCAAATAACATAAATAATATAAAAGCCCAGGTCACTCACTCACTCACTGGATGTGGAACGCTGAGGAACGATGTACAACAGTCTACAGCAGTTAGTTGAAAAATCGTGTGGTGATTAGCGCTGTAAAAATATTTAAAATGACGTCATTGTTTGGTGTGCATCGGTGCGCAATATACAACCCCTATTATTAAATACTTTGCGTACATTTCAAAAAGTTTAATATTTCGTATTTATCAAAAAGGACATGTTAGTTGGGCTTCTGAAAAAGGTTGGCGCCGTAGGCGCCCTAAAAAAAGGGGGGGGGGTCGCCGCAGGCGCCACGGCGCCCCGGCACAATCTAGTAAATAATATAAAAGCCCAGGTCACTCACTCACTCACTCACTGGATGTGGAACGCTGAGGAACGATGTACGACAGTCTACAGCAGTTAGTTGAAAAATCGTGTGGTGATTAGCGCTGTAAAAATATTTAAAATGACGTCATTGTTTGGTGTGTATCGGTGCGCAAAATACAACCCCTATTATTAAATACTTTGCGAACATTTTAGAAAGTTTAATATTTCGTATTTATCAAAAAAGGACAAGTTAGTTGGGCTTTTGAAAAAATGTTGGCGCCGTAGGCGCCCTAAAAAAAGGGGGCGCCGCAGGTGCCACGGCGCCCCGACAGAATCTAGTTTTTTTATAAAAAGTCGCGTAACAACAAAAACCATAAAAACTTCTTAAAGCATTACAAAAACATCATATAACAATTTTTTTTTAAATCGCATAGTTGGACCTCCGAACTGTCATTCATCATGTTTCTTTGAATTATTCTTCACGGCTTGGTGAATCTAATGTCATGAATAACTCAACTGACTTGTGTGTTCTTTGGTGACAACACTTACAATATTAGCTGGTCATATCTGCTCATCCTAACTCTATTCCCCACCACAGTCATGTCTGCTCACCCTCATTCTATTCCCACACACAGTTATGTCTGCTCACCCTCATTCTATTCCCACACACAGTTATGACTGCTCACCCTCATTCTATTCCCACACACAGTCATATCTGCTCACCCTAAATTCTATTTCCACACACATTCATGTCTGCTCAAACTCATTCTATTCCCAGACACAGTCATGTCTGTTCATTATCATTCTATTCCCACACACAGTTATGTCTGATCACCTTCATTCTATTCCCACACACAGTCATATCTGCTCACCCTCATTCTATTCCCACACACAGTCATGTCTGGTCACCCCCATTCTATTTCCACACACAGTCAAGTCATACTCTCCCCTAACTCTATTTGCTTGCCACACAGTCCTGGTCTGCTTAAAACCTCAATCCATTACCACACACAGCCCTGGTCTGCCCACCCTGGACACTGTAATCGTGCGTTCGATATTTAATCATAATAATGTTGACTCTCCCGTTAAATTTTCTATTTTGGAGCCAATATTGCTAAAAGCTTTATGGAGTAAACAGCTCTATATTCACGGGGAAATTTTTTTAAAAATCAATTAATTTCGCTCTCATTTTTATAATGAATCATTTTTCAACACCCGAGTTTTTTTTTTTTTTTTTTTTTTTTTTTTTTGCAAAGGCCTCGGCATTAAATAAATGACTTGTGGATTCTTTGAGGGCATATAAAAACAATTGTTTGTCAAGATGTTGTGCTATCCCCTTCAAATTTTAACATTCGAGCATTGGTATTTAAAAAGCAAAATCACTTATAGTTATAGTGTAACTTAAACTTTTTTTATTATAATAATTATTAGTTTTTTTGTCATCCCCCTCACCCAGAAAATGCGATTGCCCCCAAACATTTCATAGCTTCTCAATCGTAAAAATTACTAAAGTTATAACTTTTCAATTGAAGATATACAGTTTGAAAATTAACAGCGTTTGTTGTTTTGTCTTGTAATGTGTCTGAATACGTAGACTGAAGGCCAATTGGTCATAGATCTACCTACAATCCTAACATGGGTTAATTTGTCTTCGCAACGGAGCTCAGTCGTCAGCCTCGTTTCAATATAACATGTTCATTGTCTATCCGTAAACAAATCATGCAGTCTTACGACCAGCCCTTGCTGTGCTCTTCGAGTCCATTAGTAACACTGGCGCTATTGTTCAGATTGTTAATTGAATGGGATCGAAGATTTTAAATTGCAGGACTTGTAGACATAATGAGATCAACTGCTGCCAGGTAAATACCGTCCCGTTCGAAACAGAAATCAACTTAAGATTTTTTGTAATTTAAAAAAAA
>MUZC01000289.1:307408-325806 GCA_002072015.1 Radix auricularia | reverse complement strand
TTTTTTTTTTTTTTGTTTTGTTTTTTTTTTGTTTTTTTTAAAGTTTTAAAATTAAAATGTTTAACTATATAACCGCACAATCAATTTCATAATATATAAAACTAGGTTGTGCTGGGGCGCCCTGGCGCCCACTTTTTCAAAAGCCCAACTTAGGGGCAGTCCATAAAGTACGTCACGCAATTTTTGACAATTTTTACCCCCCTCCCCCTGTCACCAACTGTCACAAATCTGGGAACCCACCCCCCTAAAGTACTTCACACTTTCGTACAAATATATATTTTTTACTACAAAAATAATTAAAATTAAACATAAAAAACCGTGAATTACGCATGGCCGGACACCCCACTCCCCCTGTCACACTTTCTTACACCCCCTCCCCACCTTTGGGCGTGACGAACTTTATAGACGGCCTCTAGCTTGACCTTTATTTTATAATAAAGAATTCTCAAATCCTCCTTTTTATCGTTCCCTTTTCGAATATTAAAATTAGAGCTAAAACAATGACGTCATATTTTTTCCTGCGAGAATCTTTAATCTGTAATTATTTTCTACTGCGTCCGATGCACACCTTGTATGTAAATATAAGATCAAACAATGACGTCATATCGTTACACATCCAATGACTTGAACTATTATATTGTTTATTGTGGTGGTTAGTGGAAGATATTCTAATGTTATGCTCCCTATCAAGCCATTTTGGCATTAAATACGGATCTCAACCATTGCATCTTCCAAGTCAATATATTTAAACGAATTTATATATATGTATATTAGGCCTGTGATCGATTAATTTAAATTTAATCATTAACTTTTGAAAAATTACAGATTTATTAATCGATATATTTTTTTAAATTAAAGCTTGAAATAAAGATGTATGACGTCATTAAACTGAAAATTTCAGGGGAAGTAACAACAAGTTCAGTTTAACGTAACTTAATATTTAACTATATAAAATATTTAAAAAAACCATTAAAAATTTTAAAACATAGTTAGCAATAAAAATAAGTTAAAATAACGCATTAAAGTTTGGTTATGTGTAGGAAAAATTCAAATGAATTTTTAAAATATAAAAGTATTACAGCTGCATAGAAATTGATTTCTGACAAAAACATAAAGATCATCTGTTTATCTCAAGTGGTTCAGAGCGTACGAAGCTATTTCGCTGACATAATCACCCTTTTTCCTATGTGGTTTTCCTTCAAATTTTGTGCCCTTTTATGGCATTTTAAAAAATGCCCACAAGAACATTTTGTCATTAAAAAAATTATTGTTAAGAGACATATTTAAATATAAGTATTCAATATAGTCTCAATGAATTTAATTTTTTTAAATTGATAATTAAGTAAAAATAATGTTTAATTTGTTTTTTAAAAAATAATTTTATATCATTTTCCTTATAAAACAGCTTATTTTAAAGTTTACACTTTACAAGTCTTTTTATTAAATGGAGAAGTTTGTACTTTTATAAAAACGTTTAATAACTATTAATAATTGATTTTCGATTGATATATCAAAATTTAAAAAAAAATATTTAATTTTAATCGCTATTTTATCGATGAAAATAATTTTAATCGATATAAAAAATTACCGATGAATCGAGAAATTAAGCAATAAATTCCGCAGCCCTAATATATTTAATCAATAGGAAGTAAAACAAATTTTAAAACAATCAAAGGAAGAAAAAAAACAACGTAAAAACTCACAAGCATAAAAACATACCCGTAAAAGAGTTCATCTTTTACTTTTTAAAAAATGAGGTTCATTTTCACGAAAAGAATCAACATTGAGAGGAATAGACACAGTATATCAATGCTCCAGTTCCAGCCTAGGAGTCGGTCGTGTGGTGCTTGGTTAACACTTGTTCCCTCCCCTCTGGTAATCTCGACAATGGGACCTACTCGGTAGTGGCAGGCTCATGAGAGCGAGACAAGGCTCTGAAATCAGTGACTCCCAAGAATCCTATTTGTGGGCCCTAAAACAAAAGTAATGGTGTTTAAAACTGGTGAGAAATAGATGAGTAACAGCAAGACCTGCAGATCATTTAGAACGGTCGATGGCTCGATTTAATAAGGGCATATGGCATATTGAAATAGTGCTGCTCTCGAACAGGACATGACAATAACAGCAGTATGTATGTGTGGCAGTATATGTATGTATTGAAGTTTCATCCAGGGTTTCTGTGTGTGTATGACAGTTACATGTAAAATAGTTACATCTGTCTAAGTTTCTGTTACATGTCTGTATTTTTGGCAGTATGTTTTTGTATGACAGATATAATGCGTTTTTTTGTTAAGTCATGGCCCAATGCATGTCTTTAAATGGAAGGATGTATGACAAGATTGAATAGTGTTTAAACGGCAATGATTTTCTTGCGTAACCTTCTTCTTAGATATACAGACGCTCCTTCTATGCAGAAGATAATTGCGTCCACAGACCATGGCAGATGATCTGTTGACAAGTGATGCAGCGGTCACAGGCCACGGCTATGAGGGTTCCACGCATTACCCAGCCACTCGACCACCGTGTCTGATGCGGCATTTAGTTATGTGGTAGGGCTTAGGCTACATATATTTATAAAGACGTCTTTTCAAATAACCGTTTCATTAGTTGCACCATTTAAACAATCCTAAAGTTAACAATTGAAAGGGGCTACGGGTGGGATTCATTAAGGAAATAACACACCGGAGGTCCAAGTATATTAAAGTCCAACTTGACCCATTTCTTGTACAATCCGGTCACTTATGTCGACGTACTTCCTCCATTGTCACACGACCTAGCGTTAGTGTCAGTATCACCTACAGTGGGGGGGGGGCACTGTGTTGAGGAAACTGTCTCTCGTTTGTGTCTCCTTTCTCATGACTTTGCGAGATATCAAAACAAGGTTCCCCCCTTTTTCCACACAAGACCACTAATTATCATGGTCGGCCCCAATGTTACAATGGACAGCCTCGATGTTACCATGGACGGTACCATTGTTACCAAGGACGACCACACGTTACCGTGGAAGGCCCCGATGTTACCATGCACGGCCACATGTTACCATGGACGGCCACATGTTACCATGGACGGCCACATGTTACCATGCACGGCCACATGTTGCCATGCACGGCCACATGTTACCATGGACGACCACATGTTACCATGCACGGCCACATGTTACCATGGACGGCCACATGTTACCATGCACGGCCACATGTTACCATGCACGGCCACATGTTACCATGGACGGCCACATGTTACCATGGACGGTCCAATGTTATCATGGACGGCCACATGCTACCATGGACGGCCACATGTTACCATGGACGGTCCAATGTTACCATGGACGGCACAATGCTACCTTGGACGGCCCCCCGATGGATTTTAATTTTTGCTGATAGACCGCACCCCTAATCGCCGTTGCTGCCATTGCAAAACACATTACCCTGATATTCCCAGGACAGAAACACAACACAAAGCTAATGCAATTCTCAGACACACGGGGATAAAAACACTTTTCTTATTCCATTTGCAAGAATAAACAATTACAAATTCTAATTTCTCACGTATTGAAGTCGGGCGTGCAATGAGTTGCCTGATTAAACCAGGAAAACAAACTCAATCAACATTAAAACTCTAAGAAAAATTCAAGACTAGACAAAAACCACGGACAAAGGTTGGATCCAATAATCTTCTGTATAGAGTATAGAGGAAGGAGCGTTTGTTTGCAGAATCGATATGATTATGATGATAAGAATTTAAAATAAAGATGATTTTCTGGGTATTTCCCCAGTCATTGGTTCACACACGCACGAACATAAACAAGTTGTCATTTCAAAAATTAAACTATAAGACCAACGATTCAAACAAATATAAGTAATAAAATAATTAAATAATTAAATGTAAATAGCTTAAAATATGTGCGCGATGAACTTATTCACATCCATCGTGTGCATCTAAAAAAAAACGTGGTGCGCTACTGCGTACGTTTGATTCCATTTAAGGTTCGTGTAACTTGTTTTTTGTTGTTTTTTTTTGCCACTTTCTTACTTGTAGGCGTTAATTAACAGCCGATACATTCATTCAATGACAATATTGAAGTCCTTGGTAACACAAACAACTTAAATTCACTACTTGACCGTATGTAGTACACTCTTTTTACATATTAATATACATCAGTGAAACAAATTCAGCACATCTCAAGTCTACACACACACGACACACACTCTGATCTGCCCCTAAGCCTTCTGGTCTAGCACATTCATTACGTGATCTCTTTCAACCTATCACATCTCATTGACAGTTACTTAGTTACTTTCCTCATACTCACACAGATTTTTAAATGTTGAAAGAGTGTTAGTTTTCCTGGTTGCATTCAGGCCAGCCATTTCATGCCCGAATGGCAGTTTGGTGTCCGAAACATTATTTTATGATTTTATCCCTTTTTAAGGTTGTGTTGTTTTTTTTAAAGTATAAAATATTTTAAAATTATTATCTTATTTTCGGCAGTTTTGTCAGCGTGAATCAAATAAATGGCTAATTTACATCATTTGGATACGCATATTACTATTTTTACTAAATTTTTCACAAAATTAATATTTTTTAAAGGGCTTAGAGAAAAAAGGAAAACTACTTCCCATTGGTACATTCAGTAAATAAAAAACAATAATAAATAAAACAAGCCAAGAATGAAATATTGTGTTTTAGTTTTATTTCACTTCACGCCATTGTTGACATATTTTCTACACCGATAAATGAGACATACAATCACACGTCTTTCGCTACTCGTGTTTTTGTCAAGGAAGAATAAATAAAGACATAAAAAACAACAGTGTGGTCGTATCAACAGTCGTGCTACATCGATGGACAAATTTGAAACAAACAACATACAACACCAACAGGGGAGGGGGCGGGGGGGGACTGGATCAGCACAAACAGGAAGGGATCTACAGAACTGACCGGACACGTTTTTACAGTAAGCAAATGAGTAAGTACAAGGCGATGGACGTGACGGTGCCCCGCACTACATCGCTGTCTGTGTCTGTCGAGGCCCTAAACCCTCTCACTGTCAGTGACGGGGCCCTATCCCTTTTAGTGAAGGGGCCCTACACCCTCTCCCTGTCAGTCACGGGGTCCTACACCCTATCCGTTAGTGACGGGGCCCTATACACTCTAACTGTCTGTGACGGGGCCCTACACCCTATAACTGTCTGTGATGAGGCCTTACACACTCTCATTGTCTGTGACGCCTCTAGTCCTTTGATGCAATGACCGACATGACGTCATCGCATGTTAAAACTAATACATTTCTCTCCACGCTGGAAACGCTGTGACGGACCGGATATTAAGAATTGATAGAAGTGTTAACTATATTGTAAAGATTAATAAAATAAATAAATTTTAATTGTTATAAACCATGCCCTGTATAATAATTTTAAAAAATTCAAATTTATTATGCAAATGGAAAATAAAAAGCGAATTCCATTAGAAGAATATTTGAAACTACATAAGCCATTGTTTATGTCGAAACCAACCATCTCTTTTCCCAAATCTCATTTAGAGAAACATTTTAAATGTACAGGGCCGTTAGGAGAACAATTTTGATGTTTTGAGTTTCAAAGATCATGGGCTGACCTTATGAACAAATTATCTCTGATCCCAGGTATGTTATCGTCAGGGTTGACATTGTTGTTGATGTATTGGGGTTGTCGTGTCAGGACTGTTGTTAAGGTTGTCGTGTCAGGGTTTTAATTTTAATGTAAACGCCTCGAGGGTGGAAAGGATAACAAAACCCACTGAAACTAACACAAATACAAGCAACTATCTCTTAACAGTCATGTGGGTAATGTCAATTATATCAGTCATGTTGGCAATGTAAATCATATCAGTCATGTTGGCAATGTCAATTATATAAGTCATGTTGGCAATGTCAATTATATAAGTCATGTTGGCAATGTCAATTATATAAGTCATGTTGGCAATGTCAATTATATCAGTCATGTTGGCAAGGATCAAGGTTCAACTATCTGAAATTAAATGTTTGACAGATGTGTCTTATGAATAAAATGTTGAGTTAACTCCAGCAGATATTGATCTGAATATAAATCTCAAAAGAAAAGGTAATCTAACCACTAGACAATCATCATTATCACATATCACAGCAAAGCTAGTATGTAGTACTAATGTCCCTTGGTAAAATTCATGATATTACTACAAACTTGTAGGTTTAAACATTGCTTATCATGTTATTTGTACATTGCAATACAGTCTTTAATTTTTTAAAAAAATGACAAGTTCAACAGGTTCGTTTGTAAAACCATTAAGGAAAAGCTATGCCACATTTTATTAATTACAAATAAATCATAAAAAAACTCAAAATCAATTTTAAAACAAATACATAACTATAAAAATGTTCACACCATTAAATTCAATACTGCATTAAAAAAAAAAACTACAATACTATACTAATATAAAATTATTTAAATTAAAAAAAAAAAAAAAACATTTACATTTTGAAGGTTATTTTTCTAAAACATTACAAACTTGTTAAACCAAAGTGGGTTTCAATTCATTTGGACACAGTCAATAATGACTAGATATGACTTTGTTCAATAGGTTAAATTTTTGTCCCCTCCTTCATGCAAACGACCCCTCATCATTTCACACAATTCAATCAAACAAAATAACAATAATAATAATTTAACATAAAAACACACAGTTGGTATGCTCTATGCCAGTTTGGGTACTCGGGGCCTGGAAGATAACAACACACAGTTGGTATGCTCTATGCCAGTTTGGCAACTTGGGGGTCTTACAGATTAATAAAGACAAACAAACCATCCCAGCTGGCGTGAGTGCCACCAGGGCACGGAAAAGAAAAAAATCTCCGGCCTGCACCTCATTTTATCGCCAACAGTTCTGTCCAAGTTTGGGGGTTGGGGGTGGGGAAAATGGGGTGTGAAGATGCCATACCTCTTCAACACCTTTCCAAACAAGATATTAACCATGGTTAAATATGAACTAAATTTATTTTTAGTACACGTAACACAATAAGAAGAATTTACAAGAAGTATTTGCATGGAATCAAAACAAAGCAGCGCTAAACATGTAGCTCTAAGGGATTCACTGTGATTGCAAAAATTGTCTTTTGTCTTTGAGCTGTCAACTTTTCAAAATTGTAGAGTCAAATAAATGAAATCCTTCATGGATGATTCCAAGCAGTTCACTTTTCTTGATGTAAGCTGGTAGTAATAATACAGACTAAACAGAATTTGTAACCCCATTCATTGATTCAAAAAAATCTAGGGATTACAGTGTGAATCAATGAAAGTGAGAACATCTCGTAACTCAAGAGTTATTTCAAAATATAATGTAATTAATTATGAATCTTCATGGAGTCGTTTTTTGCTAAATATTTACTAACAATAACAACCACTTTTCAAACCATGATGGCCTATGGGGCAAGTGAAATAGCGTTCAAAATCTACATTGAGCCCCCCCAACGAACAAGGGATTGTGTGGTTAGCACAATTCTTCAGGGGTCTTGCCAGCACCAAGACTCGAGCCCATGACTCTCTTTTGCCTCGGCTCGACCGTCATGCTCGCTACCGCTAGGCCACAGAGCCCCTTATTTTAGCTAATAAGAAATCATATAAACCAGTAAACTATTTAAGCTTGTATGAGTATAGTTAAACTAAATTTGATGTGATTAAATCACACCCTACAAGGTATTCTCACTTTCATTGGCCCAACCTGTATATATCCTCATATATTAAAAAAAAAATTTGGTTATGGGAGAGTGGGTGGGAAGGTGTTGCCATGGGAACCAAATCAGGAGGTTGCCTAAAACAAATTGACAGCAAAAGGGGAAAAAGCTACTTATTAAAAAAACAAAGCCCAATTAAAAAGCTGAAACTCACGTAAATATTAATAAATAATTTACTCTGCCATTTAACATTTTTTTTGTTTACATAAAGCATTGATGTTAATTTATTTACAATTCACAGCAATCTTTATTGACTTTGCTGATAAGTCGGCTGTCATGACTTGGCTGATCAAGTCAGCTGTCATGACTTTGCTGATCGAGTCGGCTTTCATGACTTTGCTGATCGAGTCGGCTGTCATGACTTCGCTGACCAAGTCAACAAATTGTGACACTTCACCACTTTTTTTTTTGGTAAAGATTTTAGCAGTTTAAAATAATCAACAATAAATGTAAAGTTATTTTTAAAACAAAAACATCATCAGTGTAAGATCTCACAAACACTTGTTGCACTCAACATTTGGCCTCCCACTGAAGGTTTTGTTTAGCGCACACAATAAAAAATGGTGTGTCAGTCTCAGGTTACATATGGTAATCTCACTATTGGCTAATGAGAGTAAAATAATCATAGACACAAGATGGCTTATTATTTTTATGGTGAAACTACTGCTACAGGTGCAATCACAAAGAGTTATAACTACAAATTTTTAAAATCTCAAATTTTCATAACACATAAATTGTAGTAGTGGCACATAAGGAGAAAAAGTAATTAAGATGGTCCATAAAATACGTGAAACAAATATGACGTTTCAGCTGATAATTTCCAGGAGTGCATTACAATACATAAGAAAAGTTCATTTGACAAGAAGATTGGACCTGAAGCATTTATTATTTATGATTTCAAATCTGTTGGACCAAACAAAACATAACAATTATTTTTTAAAAAAACAATATTGGCAGTGAGTCTACATTCATTATTTTCTCAACTTTTTAAAACAATTATTATTACATGAAGCCAATTGAGGCTTTCAGCACAACATCTTTCAGGAACCTTGTATTAAGGTATAAAACATGCTCTTTAAAATGAGTAGGTATTTTTTCAAAGAGTATTATCAAGTTATTAGCGAAGTAAATCTTCTGTCAGCTGACTGTGTATTAAAGTACTAGGGCAGTGGTTCTTAACCTGGGTTCACATCGAACCCCAGGGGTTTTGTGAGTCAGTCTCGTGGGTTCAGCAGAGGTCAAGACACACACTCAACACATATAATCTCATATGTTTTTATTTGTCCTATACAGAACGGTTAGGTGAATGCGCATTTGAAACTGGTGGGATTCAGTACATTGATCTAGGTTAAGAACCACTGTAATAGACACAATTCCATCATAAGCATTTTAAAAAAAAATATTTTTTTTAAAATTAAAGGTTAAATCTTATGTTATTAATTTTTTAAAATACACTTAAATTGAGATAACCATTAGCCACCTGAAACACATACAAAAATACATTTAAAAGATTAAGAGTAAATAAACTCTAAATAGACCAAATGTTGTAAGCTCAACGACGACATACGCAATCACTGCTAACAAAATTGAAAAATTTGATGATGAGCTTGACTTAATCTGCCTTCAAACCTGTGATATGACAACACAGTTTGACAGACAGACTGAAGCCCTGGCCAGTGTTGTAGGTAAGTGGGCCTTGTCAAATGAAAAAAACAAATAATATAAATTTTAAAAAACCCTTCATTTGGTTTTGATAAGCCATCTTAAAATTGCACTAACTGATGACTGATACATCAGCGAAATCCAAAATTGACCAGAATGCGACCCCCCCCCCCCCCCCCCCACCGAGTTTTGCTTACCACTGGATCTAATCTTGTTCTTATGCAATCCTTTGAATTTTATCAGATAACAAAAAATAGTACATGTTTCAAAATGTGCTTTGAGTTTCAGAATGACAAATATCCAATTTTATGTCCAAATAACTTAGAATAATGTAGCAGACTGTGAGACAATATTTCATTTTGAATCTACTAATGTACTGAACAAAAGAAGAATTTCCTAATTGACATGTCAAGCAAAAGTAACGATGAATAATTTATGATGTGTGTGTGATAATGAGGCATAATTTGAAAATAACTATTTCTTCTAAAACATGGGGTTAAAAATCCAGCACATACATTAATTACATTGTAATTTTTTTTTGCAACAAACAAAAAAACGGTAAGTGGAAGGTTAGAGTAATACATAACAATAAAACAGATATGTTATGTACTGACTTGCCATACAAGACGACACAAAGCAAGGGTGTGGGCTGAAATCTTTTAGATACAATGGCGTAGAAATTAGTGTAAGACTCTGACTTGTGACTGTCAATAGTGTTTGTCTTCAACTACAACTGGATTCTTACACACATACATTTTGATTACTTTGGTAAGAATGCCTAATGATGTTTTGATGCTTTCAACACATGGCAATATTCCAAACTACACACCTTGGATCAGATGTGAAATTTTGAACATGAATGGTAATATCTAGCTCATATTCAAAGGCGCACATTTGTTTTTACAAGGGTTTTAGATTTTTTTGTATTTGCACAAGTATTCTTTTATATTAGGGGACAAAGGGATGTAACTCTTCAAATATTCAACTGAAATCAGTGCCATTACATTTTTTTAAAAGTTTAACTTCTAAGGTGAAGACAATCTTCATCAAGTTCTTAAGTACATTAAAAAAAGTTGCATCCTTTAGAATTAAAACAATGATGAAATAACATTAAATTAGATTTTCTGAAAACAACAAATTAAAGCTAACATTTGTAAAATAAATATTACAAAAAAAAAAAAAAAAAAAAAAAAGGCCAATAATATATTTTTTACACAAATATTGGTTACATCCATCATAAAAGGCTTGTAAATTTCCCTTTATAATAAACCCACAAAAACACAATCTTACTCGTCTATAAATTACAAAGTTTGAATTTTACACAAAATATTTCAATGTACATAAAATGTTTTAATATTCCACAGCATTTGGTGATAATAAACTTAATTAAAATAAATATTTCCCAGTGGTGTGCATGTTATTCTCATGTACCCAATGACTAGATCGTTATCACACACCAGAACAATGCCTGTGTGCCACCCAGGCTGTAACACTATTCATACAACTGGCAGCCCCAGACCTATCCATCTCAAATAAAACAACAACAAATGGAAACACCAGGATAAATAAGGCAGCGCCCGTTTTAACGTCAGCTCTTCTTCCTAGGAACATCTGGATATGTCGGCATTTTCACGCCTACGACAGGATTTTCAGCCTTGTACGAAGGGAAGAGACCTGAGACACCAGTTCGACGGTTGGTGCCTTTAGAATATCCATCCCAGTGGTTCCCTGCTATTCCAACATGATCTCCGGGCTGCAGAGAGTAGAATGTTAGTCAAATTGAATTTATTAAGAAATACTCATATTTGACTTACATTAGAATAACAAAATTTTGCATTAACATATTGTAACCAAGAAAAAAGTAGAGTAAAAAAAAAAAGTATATGATTTTTATAGATATGACTGTCTATCACTAATTTGTTCGAAATACAACAAACAATTGATTATGTTCAGTTTAGGCTACAATAATTTTTTGATAAGTGATGTTTTGATTAATGTGCAAGAAATTATTGATAACATTCCTGAAAAAATGTGTGCAACATGGCAAATTTTCAGATTACAGGCAGTTAGTAGTTACTGTGTTGCTAAATTAAATATAAAGGCTCTCTACAGAAATTAAAATGGATTATAAGGATGCTTTTTCTTTCATTTTATATAAAAAAAAAATTCAATTCTGTATTTATAGTACCTCCAAAATTCATGCCCAATATAAATAAATAAATTCCCCAGTCCTTCAGCCTATTGAACTAACATATTAATTTAAAAAAGTACTGAAGCCTATAGAACTAAAATATTAATTCCCTTGCCCTGAACCCTAATGATCAAACATATTAATAAAAAGATTTCCCAGTACTGCAGCCTGCAAACTGCAGAAGTTCAAATGAATGTTAAAACCTTTATGTCCATGACATTCTCGCCATCATTATGATGCGCCTCAACAATCCTGAGATCATGGGCATTCTGGCCACCATAGTAAAAAACGTCGTCCAGCGACCGGAAATACTTGGACGCATCACCGTGGAGTGTTTGCATGACCTCATAGGCGACCCGGCAAACCTGTTCAAGGAAGATAAGTTTCTGCTTTGAGCATACAGTCACATACAGAAAGCTGGAGGAGAATTCACACATCAAACACCCAACTGTGTGGCAGGTCAAGAAAGAGAAAAACCAACATTCAAACCATATTCCATGTTTTAATTAGTTGACATGGTTAAAGAACAAAATAATGTTATGCAAAGGTTTTCTGAACAGATGTGTTTAATGCAAGAATCGATGTAATACAGCTTTAAAAAATTTACCCAAATTCAGTTGCATGGGAAAGATTAGGAATGGATTATGTGCAAGAAAAGAACAGTACATATGATAAAATTAGAATTAAATGAACGGAGGTAAGATAACAAAGTCTTTTAGCCCCTTACCTGGGATGAGAATGTACACACGAGAAAATCACAACGAGCAAGGTAGTAGATATCGATGATGACTCCTCTCAGGGAACTGTCCGTGTACCTGGTGCCCAGGCCGGCTGACTGGGAGATAGTTATATCACTGATGAAGGTGTACTCTGGGTACCTGCAGATGGGGAGCAACGTTACTGTATCAGGGGATTCAGGGGAGGGGGGGGCAAAGATGGGGAAGAAGAACATGATTTCATTTTGTATGGTGGACAATAAAACTAAAGCAACAAAACTGCCAGATAAATGTGCAACTGTGAAAGACAATGAAAAAGAAGAAAGTGTACAAAGAAAAACTGACATAAACAAAGAAAAAACAAATAATAATAATAATAAAGCACATTCATATTACTACAGTGTCCAGTTCTAATGAATGGTCACAGCCAATAAAACAAATAATAGAGGAGAAATAGAGGGTTTATATGAGTTAAGAGAAAGTGAATGCAAGAGAAGTAAATAATAGTGAGAGAATGGAGCAATGCATGGTCAGCAGTGAATCCAGTGAGAAATTTGATCTGCAATGATCAGCCGTTGTAAACAAAGAACTGGCTTGGGTTTGGAAACTTTTGATTGTTTGAACTGTGACCAGAGTGGCTGTGTTTATATGACCACTTTGGCATACCTTCAGGTGGCTGAATGTTTGCAAGGTGAACTGGTAGGGACTGGCAGTAGAAATGTATGGAGAAAGTTATTTGTGACACAGATCATGGAATTGATTGTTTAAGCAGCCACTGGGCTTTTAGAAAGACATTGGGTGCTATTAGATAAAGGTAACAGAAGCACTGAAGCACTCTGGTCTATGGCTAGGCTCTAACCTTCCAGGCAGTCCAAAGTTCAATTTATATAGACTGACTTTAGCACTAAAACAATTACAGTAAAAATTGACAAGAAGCCAAGCTTAGCTAATAGCAAAAAAAACAAACATTAGTTTAACGCCTTTTTTGTGTGTGTCCCATAACCTTGTGGTTGTAGGGGGTTCCAATTAAGGTTGTTAAGACCGCTCGTTTTTGAGGACCGACTAACCGTTCAAAAAAAGACCGGTTAACCGCTCTTCCTTATATCCCTAATGTTTTGAGACCCATTTGAGAACTAACAAGAGAATGTTGTCGCCTGGTGTCGTCTGATGGCATCAAAGCCCGCTTCCCCCCGCTTGCGTTCAGCCATCAATTCCAAGCATTTTTTTTTTTAATGCAAAAAATTAACTAAACAGTGATGGCTAATTGTCTTTTTTATATTTTATTTTGAGGACCTCGTAGTTCACCGGTCTAAATAAGAGGACTGGTTCAATCGTTTGTTAAAGTTAGCGAGGTATTTTTCATTAGTTTCAAAAACCATCGCCCCGCCCGTTTTGACGTCATGTTTACCTCTCTTGTGTGTGATGCCGATCAACTTGCGTACTAAAATTAATAATATAATAAAATTATAAAGCTACGGAGTAAACGATGATAAAATGGAATTTTTGCGACGCACACGTTCCCCCTCCCCGTTTTTTTTTCTGTTCAAATAGGGTTTGAGCTACACTCGGCGTACTATTAATGTGGTAATCAAATGGATTTGACTAGCAGGAAAACTGTCACTAAAAGACCGAACTCGAATATCTTTGCTACGTCTTTCAAATACCTCTCCTAATATAGGTACATGTACTTCACTAAGCGGCGTTCGCCAATAATTTTTGAATGCCTGAAACAGACTATAAACCGGTGATCAGAAAATGCGGATAGGTCAGGGGGTCATATGCTTTTATAGCTTTCTTTGTCTTTATAAGAAACAGACTATAATTAATATAAATAGAAACAGCCTCGGCCTTGACCGTTGTTGACATCAAACGCGCACTGTGTTAGCTCTCGTACAGTCACAGTGCCTCGACAACTAACCAGCTGGATCTTGGTATCGCTTTTACTCACCGTGATAAAGCGAGAGGGAGAGGCGTGAGGCTCGTTACCGCTTGTTTTGTTTTTTTCACTGCGTTATCGCTAGTTTTTTTTGTTTTCTTTTCGGTTACACGGTCCTACGGTCCTGAGGACCGGTTAACCGTAACAAGCTTAGTTCCAATGAGAACTTTCTAGGGGCTTGATAGACCCTGGCGACGCCAATCTCCTCTGCAGGTCAGCAGAGGACTTTTTACCGATAGTTATTCAACAGCATTTATATTGTAGCTTTTACGTTGGCTAGATCCCACCCCTCAGCATACGAGGCGAGCGCACTATTGACTTCGCTATCCATATTATCGCCTACACTTAAGATAATTCAAAGTTTTGTCTAAAATAAAAACAAGAATGATTCCATGAATACTAGAGAAATCATTAAATATATGTTTGTGAAAAAAAAAGAAAAAAAAAGCCTCACTTTAGTTTGGCATCAGGTAGCACATTTGCATCATCAGTGGCCAGGTAAACCCTTCTGGTTATGTTTGAACGTCTCCTGTCCATCTGGTCGTAAAATTCCTTAACGTGAGACATGTACTCCTCTATGGAGTGGTAGGCAGCTTCCAGGTTGATTTTGTCTGTCCTCCTCACATGAAGTCTGGTGTTTGTTACATAGTTGATAGAAAAAATAATATAAAAAACAAATTAAAAATCTGTCCCTCAAAAATATAATGGAAGATCTAGACATTAGTAAAAGATAAAAATATGACCAATGCCCAACATAGCAAGTAATATTTGATGTTACTGTAATAAAAGGGCTTCCTTCCCGTAATAAGATAAGTATGGTTTCAATGAGCTTGAACAAACACAATATACAATGATAATATTGTTATAATTTAAACAAGAAAAAAATTTCCAATGTGTTTGTCTTAAAAAATAAATTCCAGTTATTGAATACAAAAACACAAAGGATTTCAAAAATACCTCGAATTTACTAATTGAGTCATTATAATGGAATCGCTTCTTAACTATCAGCAATATGAATGGTTAAAAAACTTTGACACCACAGTCTATAATAATGTCAAAGAGCTATGACTGAAAGACAATGAATGGTAAGCATACAAAATGTGAGTGAGACTGCAATCAGGCTGATAGATTGTAGGTGGATAACATGCAAGAGGCTATGAATGAGCCTGAAAAGATGTCACAAAACGTTGTGTGACATCTTGTCAGGCTCATACATACCTTTTTTGCATGTTATCCATCTACTGTAGGGGTTGGCATACTTTTTAACCCATTACCCCAAAACATAAAAGTTTATGTTGACATTACCCCTAAAGGCGCAAGTCCTGCCCACATGACAGTAGGTTTGGGGAAGTCTTTGAACCATCTCCTCAAGGGTCTGGGGCGAAGCCCCAGCCAATATTGAATTCAGTGAGTTTTAGAAGCCTTATAAAGTGTCTAAGGATTATGCGTAGCTATTTTAACTCAAAAACCACGAGGAGAAATCATACTTCATGGGCAATTTATTTGATCCAATTGTAAAGTTTACAGTCGAATATAATGGTTGTAACGGTTATAGCTTAACGACACTGGCCATTCCATTTTAATGATAAATCGGACATAATGCGGTGAAGTCAGATAAACACAAGGTTACTAAACAATTGCATTGACACTGGAGCTTTGTATTTAAGGGCAAATTAGATGCTATCTTCAGGGTCTAATTGTTTCCGCAGCTTTGTTTTTATGGGCACTAGAGTAGAAAATCCTTGTTAAAAAGGGTTATTGTTGCATTCTCAAGTAAAATGTTGAAAGCCTATGAAGTCTTTGGCATCCAAAAGGTGTCAGATCTGCTCTGTTTGCAAATTCAATACTTGCCTAAATACTGGATAGAAGTTCAAGAAGTGCCTCCTCCAACCCTTGAGGCTCATTTGGTACATCCGTAATGTCACAATATATTTACTGGATTTTATATTCTCTAATTAGTCTCTGTTACCCCAAATAGGGTAATTTATTTCTGTTTGCCAACCTCCGATCTACTGAATGCTAAGCATGTACTGCAGTTATTAGGAGAGTTGAGATCACGAGACCAACATACCCTACAATTGGATTCTGGAACCCCATCTTTTTCCCAGCATTTAGCACATCTCTCTCTATGTCCGGCTGCATCCTGAGCAGGTAGGTGATGACCTGGCCAATCCACCAGACAGCAGGATCTCCATGGAAGGTGGACAGCTCTTGAGCCAGGTCTTCGGGGACAGACAATGGCATGAAGTCTGGTCTGGGGTGAAGGCTGTCCACTATGGGCAAATCTATGATGGGATATCTCTCCATGTCCCTTTGAGAGGCTAGAGAAAGATGCACATGTAAAAATGAGCTACTTGTGACATTTGCAATCAATCTGACAGACAAGAAAACATGTCCAATAACTTGTGATGGTGATTTATATTTATAAAGGAAATCCAAAGGAATAGTTCAGTTTAGTGCTCATGTCTTCTGAAACGAAAAAAAAATTGTTCAGATTAAGGGTGTACAGGATTTGGGCTCTGACTCATCCAGAATCCGGTCATTTTTACAAACCCGGCTCTGGCTGGATTTCACTGCATAATTTGGCCAATCTGGTTACTGACGGATTAAAAAAACCCACCCCATGTTCAGATGTATGTGAATGTATTAGCAAAGTAAGTTGTGATAGCTACAATCAGTTCGTTGAAAAACTTGGAGTCTCACATCAGTTACAGAATTTTATTACCAGGTAGAATACAGTGTCAGTTTGGCAAGTTATCCATTCTAATTTTCATTTTAAAATTATATTTAACTTCAAACCACTTACATCCCCATGGTTTCCTCGAGTGGCTCCCTGCCTCAGTGCAAGTTTTGCTCAAAGGTAGGAAGACGCTCTCCCATCCTTTGGGTGAGTACCTCCACCCTTTGGACTCCAGTATCAGAGTCCTCTCCATGGCGTAGCCGGCTATCAGGCAGTAGGCGATGTGGTGAAGCTGGCAGCCAAACCCGCAGCCCTTGTGAAGGTTGCAGACCACCTTCTTGGCTTTTTTACAGTCGGCTGGATTCTGGGATGGATTGGAAGAGTAAAGAGATAAAATTACTATTATAAGACGTTACGTCTTAGGGGGTTAAAGTTCACAGGAACACACGTGACTCAAGCCACTTGATGACATTTTAATGTGATTTAATTCTATACACTTAAATTACACATGTAACATGCAGATGTATTTACAAGATGTAAGGAATAATTAGCAGTGGAGAAACACAGAAAATGGCCGGTCTAATGACAAATCACACAAACGGATATTCAACAACAGGGCAATTTTTAGCGCATTTTCGAGAAGTCGAATGCGCTATTGCACACGTTTTGTCCGTCCGTCTGTCATCACCTTTGATCACAGCATCCATAAGTCCTAGACCCATGATGTATATATGTTTTTTGTATGTCCTGACCTGCCATTTGTGCATCAACACTCAGTTACTCGATCCGTTAAAAAACCCTGTTAAAACTACCAAAAAACTTTGCGAATCGAGAGGTAACACTGGCGCAGGGAACGGCCGCCATTGCCGGAAGTCGAATACATCATTTTTCAGGCATTCAAGAGTGGTGCGAAGGCGTGCAAAAGAATTAGTTTTTTTTTTTTGTTTTTGTTGACGTCGTTAGAATATGTGTAAAAGTTTAGAGAGTTTTACGTCATCATTTGTGGTGACTTGTAGTTGGATTAAAGAGAAAATAAATTTTTTTAAAATGTAAAGAAATGACTTTTAAATTTAAAAAATGTCAGGTATATTCATTACACAAGAAAATTCATGAAAATATGTCTAAAATCTAAACACAATTACTGATAACTACATAATGCTGATATCTAACATAAGTACTGATACATAATACGAAAATGCGCTAACACGTCCTGAGTTCCAGAAGGGACCAGGCTTAACATGATTTTTTTGCTTATGTGGGTTAGTCAAAGAATTCAAAAGAGAAACAGAATAATAATAATAATGCAGAATAATCTATTAATAACCTTATAAACCAGAAATAATCTCAGTTCTAGAAAGACTGTACAAAAAGAACTACATAAATACATCTTTAATTAACTCTGTGTACTTATTAGAAGTAATTGTAATTGTATAACACACAAACATATATTATATATACATATATATATA
>MUZC01000289.1:293678-307085 GCA_002072015.1 Radix auricularia | reverse complement strand
ATTTTGATGGAAGCTAAAAATAAGATGTATGACGTCATTAAACTGAAAATTTCAAGGGTAGTAACGTAACGGGCAATTGACATGTTTTGATTTTAATATAAGTAGTTCAATATAATGTCAATGAATTTAAATTTTGCTAATGTTAATAAAGTAAAAACAATGTTTACATTTTTATATCACTCTCCTTATAAAATAGCTTATTTTACAGTTTACACTTCAAAAATCTTTTTTTTTAAATGGAGAAGTTTCTGCGTAAGAAAGCAAAATATTATTAATTATTTATTAATAAATCGGTACAGGTATTGAAAGTATGGACCTTCATTTTAATCGCTATTTTATCGATTAAAATAATTTTAATCGATAAAATATTTTACCGATTAATCGAGAAATTAATCGATAATTTCCGCAGCCCTAATATATATATATATATATATATATATAGATGTATATTTATATATATATTATTTTAAAAAAATAATGTACTTTGCAGATTTGTTAGACAATCTTATTGAGATGATGCTGCTGTGCTAAGATGATTCCTCAACCCTATTTATTGGTCATTTGAAACAGTACAAAATCTTAATCAATTACATGCTGATTGGAATTAGATATTTTTAGCGCATTTTCGAGATGTCGAAATCGCTATTGCCCCCGTTTTGTCCGTCTGTCTGTCATCACCATGATCACAGGATCCATAAGTCCTAGACCCATGATGTATATATGTTTTTTGTATGTCCTGACCTGCCATTGGTGCATCAACACTCAGTTACTCGATCCGTTAAAAAACCCCGTTAAAACTACCAAAAAACTTTGCGAATCGAGAGTTAACACTGGCACAAGGAACGGGCGCCATTGCCGGAAGTCGAATACATAGTTTTTCAAGCATTCAAGAGTGGTGTGAAATCGTGCAAAAGAATTAATTAGTGTTTTTTTTAGTTGACGTCATTAAAATATGTGTAAAAGTTTAGAGAGTTTTACTTCATCATTTGTGGTGACTTGTAGTTAGGTTAAAGAGAAAATAAAAAATTTTAAAATGTAAAGAAATGACTTTTAAATTTAAAAATGTCAGGTATATTCATTACACAAGAAAATTCATAAAAATATGTCTAAAATCTAAACACAATTACTGATAACTACATAATGCTGATATCTAACATAAGTACTGATACATAATACGAAAATGCGCTAACACGTCCTGAGTTCCAAAAGGGACCAGGCTTAACATGATTTTTTTTCTTTTACCTGAAGATATTCAAACCGTCTTTGCACTAAATCACCCAACTCTTTAGATTTTTCCAGTCGCCACTCATCGGCTTTGTTTGCTGTGCGGAGTTTTTCAAAGTCATCCAGCATTGTCCTTGACGATGTAAAATTGTAGAATTAGACAATTAAAAAAAAACAATGAGATGATTCGTTGCAGAAGATGAAGCTTATACTTATCACTAGGGCTGTTATCGATTAATTTAAATTTAATCGTTAACTTTTGAAAAATTACCGAATAATTAATCGATAATTTTGTTAAAGCTAAAAATAAGATGTATGACGTCATTTAACTGAATATTTCAAGGGAAGTAACAAAAATAGGTACTTAACATTTATTTTAAACAACTTATTTTAAAGTTTACACTTAAAAAATCTTTTTCTTTTTAAATGGAGAAGTTTGTACGCAAAAAAGCAAACTAATATTATTTTTTAATAACTAATCATTTATTGATAAATCGGAAAAATTATTTAAAACTACCTCTTCAATTTAATCGCTATTTTATCAATTAAAATAATTTTAATCGTTAAAATTTTTTACCGATTAATCGAGAAATTAATCGATAATTTCCGCAGCCCTACTTATCACAGATCACCATTACAATTTTGGCAGTTTTAGTTTTAAAAAATTTATTTTAAAAAAATACCCACTTCCAAAACTGAAAAAAGCTTTATTATTTCAGTGCACAAATTTCAATTTTCCTCCATATATCTATTTCAGTAAAATAATTTGGAAACTTGTGAAAATAGTTCTTTAGGTGATTGTTAATTACCATGCACTATCTATGAGCAAGAAATCCATATCAATGGAAGTGAGGAGAAGAGTGCTTCATTGTTACATGGAGCCAGTTTTATTTTATGGATGTGAAGCCTGGACAGTCACAAATGAATTACAGAAACATTTGGAAGCCTGTGAAATATGGTTCTTTAGGCGAATGTTAAAATTACCATGGATGGAGTAGAGGTGTAACAAAGAAGTTCTGAAAGAAGTAGGCCAGACAAGAAAAACTATGTCTAATTTTAGAAAAAAAGACAATCTAATTTTTTGGACACATAATGAGTGAGGAAGACTGTCATGAACGCAAGCACAAACTAACTATGCTATCTGATGATACAAGCACACCTCAGTCATGATATCCGAGTCTGACGAGAGAGCATTTCTTTCTTTTTTTTATGTATAGTGGATAGAAGTAAGTTTCACAAAAGCAAGTAAGTAGTCCATGTTGTAATGAGCCATGTAACGAGACACCCATTGGCCTGACATCAACCCTTCTCACCGAATGTATCTGTTTAGGAGACGATAAATTGTTGAAATGTAATAAACACTGCCCTGAAACGGCCTTGTTAAAAATTTACCTTCTGTAGCCCTCTAGATTTCTCTTCAGAGAGGAATATTGGGACTTGTCCAAGGATGTCTCAATTTTGTTGAGCTGAGACTCTAAGAAGTACCAGAGTTCAGTCACTGTGTTCTCTGCCTTCCTTCTGGCTTGCTCTTGTTCTTGACTTAAAGCTCTTGAAGGCAAGTCGCTTTTTTCTTAGATATAGAAAAAACATTAGATATTGTTAAAACTAAGAAAAGCCAGAAAGACAAATTTAAAACAATAATAATCTATTTACCTATTTATATATTTCACCAGAACACAATCAAAAGTCAGTAGTGTGCAAATAAGCATGACGATAGACCCTTGCTGGGGTCGACCAATCAAGTGAAGTGGGTTCAAAAAGGGGGGAGGAGGGGCGGGTATGTTTTGAGACCAACAATGGTTCCTGCGTTCATCTGTGTTGTTTCTTCACAAATGTTCATACTGTTGTGGTTATCACGTCCGCCTTACATGTGGAAGGTGATGGGTTCAAGCTTAAGAGAAAACATTATTTTTTAAATTTTAAAAATGTTTGTTTTTGCCTGTTCTTTTCCCCCCTTTTTTGTGAGCATAGCTGTCCCTCGCTAGGGTCGGCCAATCACAGTTTATGGTCGGCAAGCTAGGTTGGTGCAGGGTGGGGGCATGTAGCTAACCGCAGTGCGCATGTCTCAAGACCATCAATATGACAGCAATGTCCCCCCGTCCCCAGGATGCTCATTCACATTGTTCTGATTTCTTCCTGCTGTAGTATGTGTCTGTTCTATCCACCCTTTCTTTGCACTATCTATGAGCAATTCAGCTGCATATGCCATGTCACGGGTCGTATTTAGTAATAAATAAAAAACAATGGACAAACTACCCCTTAACTAGAGAAATTTTAAAAAATGAAATTATGAAACAAGATAATTACAAAAAAAAAATAATAATAAAATAATAAATCTAAATTTGGACTGACAATCTTTTTATATTAAGGAACCAAGGCATTCCTCCTCTAAAACCTGCCCCATAACCAAGGGAAGAAAGAAAAAAAAAGAAATTAAAATAAATATAGTAAATAAATAAATACCCACAAACAATCAATGGATTAATGAGAAAATGCAACAGCGAAACTAGTAGAATACTTATTTTCATGCTAAAATTAATAAGCAGTTTTCATGTGAAGTAGTTGCCTTAAACTAAATAAAAAATCTGAGTTAATTTCCTATAATTTGGAGAAAAAAAAGTGCTTTCTCATTATTTTGTTCACCCCAATATTATAACAAATAACTCCATTAGTATGTCTATTTACAACAGTGTACTCCACCCATTTAACGGTGCCTAATACAGTCATTCATCTAATTGATGACTGATTTGTGGAGTAGTTAAGAATAATGCATAGCCATTAGTCTGAGGTCATAACATTAATATCGTAGAGGCCCATAAGAAAAAACCCTATTACAAGTGCAATGAATGGCCATTTTGAATAATTCATTGACTAGATTAAAAATTTATTTTTGTTATTGCCTTTTACCAAAAGGTTATTTAGATCATACATCGTCAAGAAATAACAAATTTAAGCCTGCATTTGTTCACATGGTTCTTTAATTCTGACACTTTGCCTCAATTCATCACCCAAAAAAATAGAAGGTAAATTATTTTAAAGTGTCCATGTATTTCTGTTTCTAACAAAGATTTTATATTGTTTGACATTTAGAAAACTTGTAAAGATTACACAAGGCAGAAGACATACAGCTACAGCAACTGGTATATATATATATTTTTTAAAATTCAGTGAATCAACTAAGTTGTGCAGCTGTGCAGCCATCTGTCAGACGCCTTGCAGCTAAGTTTGTTTTCGAAGTATTCTAAAAATATGATTCAAATCAAAGAGAAATTAAATATGACTTATTTTGCATATTAAGCTGCAGACCTTGAGGTGTCAGGCTAATGGGGTATATGGGGTATAAGAAGGAAAGCGTCAATGAGGCCTTTAGAGCAGTGTTTCTCAAAGTGGTGGTCCGCGGACCGGTGCTGGTTGGTGGGCAATGCGGTGCCGGTCCGCAGAAGTTAACAAGAAAGGACAGAAAAATATAATTTTATTCTCCTTTTGCAATATTTAATATTAAGCTTATATAATATGCCAATTTTTTGGCAATGAGAACGTAAATGAAACAAATAAAATAAAATAACATACATTTTGCTACCACTTCAGTGCAGGGAAAATAGTTCATGGTCCCGGTTGAATTGGTAAAAAAAAGCATGCGGGTCTGCCAGACTAAAACGTTTGAGAAGTACTGCTCTAGAATATGTCCACTAAAAACCAGGTCAGCTGCCTATGACTGAAAGAATCTGATCCCTGACACTTTATACCTGAGAAATCAGAAAGGTCATCACTGGCCTTCTGTAGCCGTGACTGCAACTTTTTGACTTCAGTGTTTACTGGTTGATTGTAAAGCAATGAATTCTCTCTGGAATGTGATAATACATACATTTTTGTACAGCAATGTAAAATCATTTGACCCTATTATATTTAAAATATAAAGAAACTGAATAAAGAAACATTAAATTTTAAATAACAAAAAGTGCACCTTGACAACACTCTCTTTAGTAATGAAATCTTGCAAATTAAAAACTCTTCAATGTGTAAGAGATGATTTGGTCATCTTCCAGGAAAGTCGAGGTTTGCTTTTCACTATAGTTTTTGCTTGTTTTGCAAAGTTTTGTGGTAGTTTTAAATGTTTTTTTTTAAGATATGATTTGATGAACATTTTGGCTAAAAAAAACACTACTAATCTCAAGATTGTCTTTTTGATGGTCTTTCTGTAAGCTTATATTAAAAGATGAATTCAGCATGACAATTAATATATTTTCAGCAATTAAAAAAAATTCATAACCCAATTAATTGCATTATACTTGAAATCCTTACAGGACTAAGGCATAAATTTACAGAAATCCTTATAGGACATAAGTATTTAATTATTTGTTAAATTAATCACCTGAAAAGTATAGGTCTCACTAATGTTTTGTTAGTGTAATATGAGACTACGTTAACTTAATTATTTACCTGCATTATTAGCAGCATTTGTATTGGAGAATAATGATCGCAAACTTAAATTTAAATTGGATGGGTAAATTTTTATACTTACATTAACAACGTCTAAAAAATAAAGATTGTGATGTAGCAACAGCTACGTAACAACATCCTTTATATTTTGAAACATGTGTCAGATTTCAGGCTATAAGATGCTAGATCCCGCCTAGTCCTCATTTCAAATATATAGCGGTGGGAGGTCCCCCCCCCCTGAGAAAGACCAAACTTACTTAAACCTGGCCATCAGCTGCTGGAGCTCCATATTCTGCTTGTTGAGCTTCTCAAGCTCCTCCATGGCCTTGGCCAGGTTCCGCTCAGTCCTGCTGGCAGTATCCTGGCCAGACGGCACAGATATGGTCATGTAGAGGACTATACACAGCCAGATGGCCAGCATGCCCAACACAATTCTCCACTGTCTCATGACAGAAGTTGGTAGGCCAACAGCCTAGTCAATCCTAGGGATTAGAAAAAAAAATTATATANATACACACACAAAACAATAAACTAAATAACCATGACACATGAACTATTTTTAAAATTACTTTTTTAAAATCATATTTGGTTTATCCAAAAAATGAAACAATAAAATATTTAGTCATGCAAATGTGAGCTGGTATAAAAATGTTATTATTATTATTATTTTAATTTTGCAGAGCGTGTGTAAATTAATTCACAGGACACAATCCAACAAAGAAACGGGTCTGGGTAATGAATTTGATGAAAATAAAACAACATAAAAACATAACATAAGATTTATTTAACCCCCCAAAAAAGGGAATGTAATTATTGTTTTAATTTCTTTAAAAAAGACTTTCATATTTGCCATACATTTATTAAAAAACAAAATAGTTAAATAATAATAATAAATTGATGATTTATAAAGCGCTGTCCCCGAATAAGGAACTGGGCTCACAGCGCTTTACTTGAAGCTTTACTCAGACACCAACAGCACAACCAGAGGAGTCGACTCCTAATAGCACTTGACATGAAAAAGCTTCTTGACTAAGATTAACATACACACTAAGCACTTCACTTGTTAAGATTAGAGAAAAATTTAATTTTTACATTAAAATCAAAGAGATTTGGTCACCAACACAAATGGCAAAGGCTTATCAGGTGTCTCCAGATGTGTCCTCTGATTTTATTGACCAAATAGAGCTAATGTAGGAGGAGGGTGGAAGATTCACAACTGTTGTATTCTAGGCAGCTGCAAGCTAGTGTTTGACCAAACAATGATTAACACACTCTGGTTTTGTCCATGATTATTTACCGTAGTTAAAAGTAAAGTGTGCAAGTGAGAGGCTAATGTAAGTCAATAGACACATGATACAATAAGAAAACAAAAAGCATAGGGCACATCAACTTAAATTATACTTGCACTCCATACAATGTCCATACAATTGCTGTTTGCATTCATAGTCCCTTTCAAGGGAAATAGGACTGTATCACTTACTTAACTGAATTTTTTAACATAGGAAGCAAAACATCAGTGAGCTAAAAGAAAACATTTTTTTAAAAACCTTACTGGCGCATTGGTTGAAAACCATTGGCTTATGACAGTGGTATGTTCAGGCTGAGAATGCAATCTGTGGATAATGATGTGTCAAAGGGCAGCACCAACAAACACTCAGTCTAAGTTCTAGCATGAATATATTGGCCTTTCACAAATTGTCACAGCTTTCCATGGGCTGCACAAACTCTGTAGCGCAACACATATTTCAATAAGGCTACATTTAGACTACCCCTGGCTTATATGCATATATATATATATATATATACATATATACATAACATATGCACACATGCACGGCTACATTTAGACTACCCCTGCCTTATGTGCATATATATATACATATACATACGCACACATGCACATCTAAAAACTTTACATAAGGCATTTAAAAAGAGAAAATGATTTTACAATAGACAAACAGAAAAGACTCCACTAAGTAAAAAGCACACATACCAAAAGAGCTATTGGCTACTTAAAAAAAAACACAACTGCAAGTCCTTGTGACATGAGATAGTTCTATTAATAGAACATTAATGTAAAGCCATTTCTTTCATTGATCTGAGCATCAATTTAGAATGGGCAAGGAGTCTTAGTAAAGCTTACATGAGTGAACAAAGGTCTTTAATATTGATCCAGACATCTGATGAAGATGTGTTTTTTTTGTGATCCGCTGTTAGAGACATCCTTAATGCTTGAACATTTTAGAATTCTTTTTTAATGCTCATATGCAGGCAGGCATGTTAGCTAAAGGCCTGAAAATTTTAGATTTTAAGTTAGGGGGCCCCTTGTTATGATGACATACAATTCAAGTGAAATTTCCATGACAGCTTCTTTTAACTTTAAGTTGGTAAGAGAGATACAGGTCACTGTCATAAACCCGTAGTCACATGATTTTTTTAAAGTGCTCCCCCCCCCCCCCCCCCCCGCCTTCATTCTTATACTGATAAACAACATCTCCACCCCAATTTTTACCCATCAAAACAAAGTCAGAATACAAAGAGATGGTAATTTTTAGTGAGGGATTAGGAAGTATGAATGCATGATCTGTTGCAGGTTAGAGTGTCTTGGATTCTTTTTCTCCCATCCAAGCTGAGGATTGATAAAATAAAATAATCTGCATTTCTATTTAAGATACAAAATACTGTCATTTTCTCATCACTTCTTATCTGTCCTTTCAGACAACAATGTGATGCACGCAAATAGCCTATCATGATGTAGATCTGGTTTATTCCCATTTTATGCTCAGCTTAGTTTTGCAAGACCTTTAATAATTTAAAGTTCACTGTTCACAAACAAATTAGTTTTAAACTTAGTGGGAAATAAAATGCATTTACTTTCGAGTGTAGCTTAAAAAATGTTTAATTTAAAAATGTGTTAAGCCACAATTACCAGTTCACTTTTATCAAATATCCTCTGTACACAAAACTTCAATTCTTGTCGTTGGTTGAAGATTAGACATAAGCAACTGTACCTAAATAATATATGCACATAAAAAATATCCATGTTCTTTTTACTAATAAAACACTGCACAAATACTTGCCCCATTGGAGACAAGCTTATAAATTTCTATACACCTCTAAGTAATTTACAGTAATTACTATGTTAGCTGACTACGGGCTAATGCTGCTAATTACATCACTTAGACTCGTTGAGGGCTGAAGGCGGGTCTTTGGCAATATCATTTATAGCTACTGTTGTTGCAGAGACATAAATACTATCTACTTTAAAAAAAAAAGAAGTCAACCACTCACATAACAATAAGCTGCCCCACTTCAAATTCACTAATTTCATTAGTTTGTAAACCACCAAAGAGGAGAACTGTATAATTTCACAATGCCTAAAAACATCCAGGCAAACTTTTTAGAATACAAATTAACTCCTGGCAAGTCCCTGTTTGAAGCTTCAGTTACAGTAATGATAAGCTATGATTTTTCTTCAAGTTAGTTTTTAAACAAATTTAAGTGAGCACCAATCAGTACTTAGCTGATATCAAAATATACACTAAAAATATGAAACTCTTTATTAGACGTTTACAATTGGAATCACAAAAAATATATCAGTTTATTAGTATCCCTTTTAAAAGTACCTTTTCATAAGAAACAGTGACTTTACTTCCCCAAAACAGAGGATAAGCAGTAGAGGAAATATAGATTATCATCCTTTGGACACTGCAGAAACAAAGGTGGTTATATTTTTTTGCTGTCATTGGGGTAGGGTGGGGAGGGGGGGGGGTAAATTGCTTTTTTCCAATTTTTGAGTTTCACTTTCTTTATAAATAGTAAATTTTATATTGTTAAATGTAATACCCCGAAACACGACACAGTAGTTTGCTATTTGTACTGTGAAAAAGTGTGTGCTAATTCAGTGAATTTAAAATGCCATTAGTGAACAATGAGAATAGCAAAGGGAAAAAGGAACCAGGGCCATAAAATCAATAATACTTAACAATGCAAGAAGACAGGTATAAAGCCATCAGCTAGCCATCATGATGGTCTGAGGGGGCATAAGAAAATCATCAGCTTGTTGGTGAAAGGTATTTTTATTGTTTGTTAATGACACTAAATCAAGAGCTCTATCATTCTGGTAACCAGCACTTTAGTATTTGATCGAAATTTTGTTTGTGTTGTGTCATTAATTAGTCAAGTCAGAATTTCAAGTGCATTGCAAAGAATAACAGAAGCTTGCGGTTTCATTTTTGTACAAAATAAAGTATCAAGACAGAAGAGTTGAAGCAGTAAAAAGTAGCGACCAACCGGAAATTGCTCCGGACATTTGCCCTGGCTGGATATTGTTTTTTTTTGGAACAATTTGCCTTGGCAAATAGTGCCCATGCAAATAACAAAATATCTAAAAATACAATTTTGGAATTCAATAAATATCAAGAATAGTATACTTAGAAATTGCTAAAAATGTAACAAATGTAACCTAATTATAGAAATTAATCATTTGAAATTATAATAAAGATATCAAGTTAATAAACTAATTTTCTACGACAATTTCATATTTACTGTTTACTTCTAGTTTAGTGACTTACACCACGCCGCAATATTTACTAATTAATTTGGATTTCCAATTTTCGTTTTACAACCTTAGTACTAGGTTCATATCTGGATCCGGCAAATAGTACATCTAACTATTTAGATTTGGTACCCTATAGAAAATGACTATAAAAAGTAAAAGTTGTAGATTGTCTATGTATAAATGTTTTCCATATCAACCAACTGCAAAGAAGAACAACTTTTTTTTTGTTGAAATTTTTTTTTCTTAAATTAAAAACTGAAACCAGACAGCATGAAGAAATGAAAAGTAATATAAAATAAAACTTGAAAAATCCCAGTGTCCTCTCAAAATATATCTAGTTTTTAGGTTGAAGATGGGAATAATTTAATTACTCTCATTTATATTAATTAATGAGTTATTTCAAACATAAATTCTAACATCTGTTAATAAATAAATTGTTTAGCAACTAAGCAATTTATTTATTACTTACTTGCGTTTATTAACTTAAGCTTCAAGTAAAAAAAAAAAAAGATGTGAATATTACCTCAATTATTTAATATGCACCTGAATTGTAAAATTTGAGTGCAATCTTATTAAAAAAAATATAGTTTTTAAAAATATAAATTTCTAATGAATATATAAAAAATAGGCTAACATATGCCATAATTTTAAACTTTGGTTAATTGCAATCATGTTTGCCTAATATTCTCATTCACTCATTCAATTTTATTGCAATTTATTTAATTTGTCTAAACTGATAATTCTTAATTATATAAATGTAATACAGGTAACAAAAAAAAAGCCAACAAAACATAAGTAAATGATACTTTTAAAAAGAAAATTTGCCCAGGCTGCAGAATAAAGTAACTAATTTAAGTGCTGCTTGTGCTTCATGAATAATATTTAAATGGGGTATGAGTGAGTCTGACAGAACGTAATAAGACAACGAATGTTTCAAGTTTCAGCAAAGAGCCTTCCTCAACAAAAAATTAGTACACAAATAAGAAATTAAAAAAATAAAAACTTAGCTACAGTGAAATCCAAAGATTTTACCCTTAGCCGAAACGTTCTTTGTCTTATTACGTTCTGTCAGGCTCACTCTTACCCTGTTTACATATTATTCATCAAATGATCCATAAGCCTGATTGAAGTCTCAATATCACCTACACTTTGTTCACTGCCTGTGCTTAAGTCTCATATTTGTAAATATAAATAAAAACTTGTAAAAACCTCTTCTACAGTGAAACTAAATCTTAACCATTAGGTGATCAGCACTACATCTTACCGTCAGACTACCACCTCAGGCAATTACACTTTCTAAACTTTTATGCATTGGTTTTGTTTAAGCAGGGCTATTTAAAAAGCGTTTTACTGAGAAATGATATAGCCACTATAGAAAATAATTAATGATGTCCAATTTATAATTGAAGACCATAGTGCTAAAAGTATTTAATTCACATTTTCATCAAATTCAAAATAAACTGTGAACTTTTAACATATGGCTTAGACAAATCTATTGTATAAAGTTAAAAAGAAATACCATGTAACTAGATCCAATGCTATCCTAAAAAAGACAAAAATAAATTAAAACTAGATGACCTGCGGCGTGGCTTACGCTGCAGACTTGCTCATCATAGATAGTGCAAAGAACGAGGGGTGGGGGGGGGGGGGNGGGGGGGGATGAGAGAACAGACACAAACAGCGACAAGAAGTAATAAAAGAAAAAGCGAGTAAACGTTGAGACATGTGCACAGAGGTTGTTGTTATCTGTCCCCTCCCTTTACTACCAACCCGTGCCAACCATTAACTGCGATTTTCTGACTCTAGGGTTAGTCATGTTCACAAAAAATGGGGAAAATAATAGGCAGAAAAAAACATTTAATTTTGTTTTAAAATTGTTCCATCTGGGAATTGAACACATGGCTTTCCGCATACAAGGAGGATCTGATAACCACTATACTTCTGTTATTATGTGAAGGAACAATGCAATTGAACGCAAGAAGCTTTGTGCCACAACCCCACCTTTTTATCCCACTCTGCTTGCCCACTGTGATCTTTTGACACCAGCAGGGGTCATTTGTTATGCTCATTTGCACATGGTAAATTAAGTGAATTGTATAAAAAGATTTGATTATCTCAAAATCACAATTTGACTTAATTACTTTAGCACTAAGCTCTTCAATTTTAAAATTACTATTACAAGCCACACCAATCAAAAGTTATTAGGATAAAAGAAGCAGACAGAGTTAGAGAAAAGAACAAAAATTATAGTTTAAGTAGTAGGTTACATTTATATATTTATAAATGGATTCAATTAAAACATTCATATCCTAATGAATATCTTACAAATATGAACTGGATAAGGATGGTACACATAATAAGCTAAGTTAAAAATTTATCATTTAGAAAAATAGTTAATAGTTAATTTGGGAAGTTAAGTTTTAAGAGATGTAAGAGATCAATCAATAGAAAAGTTTATATAATTTAGACCTATACTAGGCCCATATGCCTATATAAAATTAACTACAGTATGTTTCGGCCCATTCGTAATCATTGAATTTTATAAATACGGGATATATATACAAGGTCATGCATGGTTCAATATAGTCTCGATTTTTAAGTAAAGTAGGCAGGTAAGGTAAAGCAATGTATAAGCGCCCATTAGCATAGCCATTTCTTTGTTTTTAAAAATCATTACAGATGCTCCTTTTGAACAAAAGATAATTGTGTCTTAGGGGCCGTCCATAAATAACGTCACGCGATTTTAACCGATTTTTTACCCCCCCCTACGTCACGCGTTGTCACAAAATCGTCGACCCCCCCTCAAAAAGTACGTCACAAAACTTTGACCCCCCCCCCCTAAAAAAAAAATTCTATTTGAAAATAAGAATGTTTCAAATCACTTTTTTGTCATTTAAGTACATGTATTTATTTAGTGTATGTCTATATTGTATTATCGTAACAGGAGTGAAGCTATGTAAAAGATATTAAATAAATTAAATAAATTGTATGCCAGTGATTCTCAAACTTTTTCGTATCAGACGACCGGCAAGAATTTTTCCATTTCACCAGGTACCATTGCATTCTTTTCCCGTTTTGACATGATTTTCTCTGTACTTATTCGATAGCATAATGAGCCCCTACACACCTTAAAGCCCTATAAGATTAAGTATGAATTCGGCTTGTTTTATATATTACATTTT